>VWZG01007845.1:100136-137052 GCA_013396735.1 Grallaria varia
GATTCCTTCTTTGATACTAAAGCAACTCTATGTAAAAGAGCGACAGTAAGATACTGCGTCAGTTCTAACGTTTCTAAAATATTTTCCCTCTAATATTTTGTATCCTTTATTTCTATTGCATCTCATAAATATTATTCAAGAGACATTAGTACTATATCTTAATAGCTGAAGAAAAATTAAAAATGGTAAAACCATTTAAAATTTTTTTCTAAATATTTTAATAGATCTTTATAAAACAGATATGGAATACCTAATGTTTTACGTGTTGTTGATGAGAATACTGCTATAATTCATGTCCCAAATGTCCACAGACAAATTGCTTATTCAATATTATAGCATCATAGTAGTGGTGTGTGATACTATGTAGTTCCTTATTGTAAGTCTATCTAAAGTAAGTATGTAAGCATATATTTGCTCAATACTTTATGTTCTTGCTGTTAGTCACCATTCATCACACAGAAACAGAAGGAAAAGCACATCTCCAGAAAATTCATGGATTATTAATTCAATTAAACAAAATAAGACATTTCCTGGTTTTTTCCTCCTCACTGAAGTTCAAGTTCACAAAATGGACTTTACTTCTCTGCCTGTGAGATCTAACTGAAAAGAAAAGCTGCAGTTAGGGGCAGATCCAGGATAACAAGTTTGTTTGGTTTTTTTTTAATAGTCCTTCGTATACTGACTGCATGTGAAGCTTTTATTATTTAAATAGTGCTGTGGTTATTTCTTCATCAGCAATTGGCAAATATAAGACAGTGATTAAAGTAAAATTTTCATTTTTTAGGTACTCATCATAAAATGCTGCCAACTGAATTCTTGTTGCGTAGAGTTATAATCAGTCACTGGTATGACTCGTGTTCATGATGGGCTAATGCAGGTGGTTGGTATTCCAGGATAATTACCAATTCCAAGAAAACTGTTTTGCCATTATGTACAATAATTAATGAAAGACACAGATTCAGACCTACCTTTTATCTTCAAATGACTGTGCAGTTCAATTTCTGAAATATATGGCATAAATTGTGAAAACCAACATAATTATAAATAAAATTGTTCATATCTATGTAGTATTTACTTATCTTTCATATTTTGGAGTTTCCTGTCATATTTTCTTTTTGGATTGATATCTGGAGTAGATATTCCTAGGGTTAAAAAATGAAAAATATTAGGAAAGCTGGTGCACTTAGTTGTAGACAAACCTCATTATAATGAAGACTTCTCCTGACAAAATAATTGCTTTTAATCAGGATTCTCTCAGGCTTGAATATGATTCTGCTTGTCCCAGAAAAGAAAAGCCTTTAAATTTGTTTTAATTTAGGCTGGTCTTTCCCAAGAGCACTATGAGGTCAGATCAGGTCTTAACCCATTCATTGTAAGGACACTGGATTTTTTTACAATATCAAACATGCAGGAGGACTGTCTGAAACGTAGGTGTTCTGTGTTGAACATCTCAATAGTTTTCATTGACTCTTCCCGGCACTGGAAAAAGTTCAAAATTTGTGTTAGATTAAACACAAAAATGATGCCTCAGTTCAAACTCATCTGAATTTTTTAACAACCGAGTTTTGAAAAAAAAATGTGCAGGTATCTTAATTTCAATTGGTTTTTTTCTTTTTTGAAAAGAAAAATGGTAAAGAACCAAATGGGGAGTTAAAGTCTGAACTCATAAATACTGAGCGGTGCTTCAAGAAATTAAGGCATAGAGTCAACTTGTGCTCTCTTGAAACTTCAATGTTTTATCTATATATATTTTATCCATACCTGAATATTTTTTGGACAGCCCCAAGTTCAATTAAACTGAAAAGAACAGAACTGTCTTTATGCAGCTAGTTTGCATGAGCAGTCTAATAAATAAAAGCCAAGCAATGAATCAGAAAATTGTGGTACAGCAAAGGAATAATATGTGAGTGTAATTTTTTAGAATAGTACTAACCAATCTTTACAACAATGGGGGTAGAGGAGGAGGTTGACTTTGATCACTCAAAAACATGTTTTCCTGTGGAGAAACTAGCCCTTGTTTGTCTTTCTGGTCTTTAATATAGATTATTTACTTTTTTATTATTATTTATTTTCTGAACAGAGTGGTGCTGGTTTATATTTACTCTGCACAGATGAGCGCGAGTGTTTGTAAATAGAGAATAGAGAAATGAGTCATTTATTCACTTATGTTTATGAAGTATTTTGAATTTGAAATGATTATGCCTTTAAAGTATAAAAACTAGTGTAGAAGAGGGAAAAAGCATGAGGATTCATCCAAATGAAGCAGAAATGTAAGGTTCTCATTTGATAGCTTGAATGAGTGGCTAAAGACCCATTTGAAAAGAGATAAAACTGAGCAGGGTAGGCAGCATTGCAACCTCTATTCTGGCGAAAGACCATTTTTGAAATGCATGTATCTACCTGATTTTCTGATGCCACTTGGTGGCTTGAGTGGAAGGTAAATGCAATAACATGTAGTCAAGAGGGCCATGTGATTTTACTTCTAACTAGGAAAAAAGCCCATAACCTCTTTCAAATCCTAGAACAGTCTGAGATGTTAATAAGAGCCTTGGAAATATATATACACACACACACACATATGCATGTATGCATATATTTGTACATATCTACACTGTATCTTTTTTTTTTTTTAGAAATTGGTTCTACTATTTAGATGTAATAAAAAAAACCACAGAAAATGTGCCATCATTGACATTTGCTGCAGAGTCAAATATTCAGAGCATGACACATGCCATCAGTGTTATAATGCATAGTAAAATGTACCCCTGAAATTCATGATTTGGTAGGTTCTTGCTAGGGACAGTGTTATTACAAAGAGATTTGCTATAAGTGCTAAATTGCATACCTAGTGAAAAGGTGGTATGGTAAAATTTAGAAGAATTTTTCTGTTTTATATGGAAATGCTGTGATGAAAAATTTCTCTTGGGACTGGAAGCTTGAGGACCAGTCATGCATAAACTTAAGGAGCTTATGGGTAGAAAAAGGAATTTCTGCATCTTAGGACACAGCGCAATAGTAATGGCAAATTACAACATTTCCTGACCTGAGTCAGCTATACCACATAGTGTATAAAAAAGGAGCTCTCTCTATTTCCTCCTCACATTTGTCATGTCTGTTATCTTGGGGAGACAAATATACAGTGACAAGGATGAGAATAATTACATCTCTCAGAGGTCTGGGATTTAATTTAGAATTCAGAATTATTTGTTGATAGATACAAGCAGTGAATCTTCCTCTTACATCAGTTATTTAGCCAAACACCTTTCTTCTCATAGTTCATTGTATCTCTTGCATCACTGTATTTACTTAACCAATGAGTAAATCTTCACATTTGATTTTACATTGGTGAGTGAGATGCTGCCTAAGGATTAAATCACTGCTTGGCCAGGAAAAGAATTTAGGGGTTATGCCTTTTAATTAGTCACCTTGGTTGAAGTGCCTGTGGATCCGAGAGGCACAAGGAGTAGTTCTGGCTGTATACCCACTGGTGAAAAATGTTGTAGGGGCATTTTGGTGACAGGATTTTTTAAATTTATTTCTTATTCCTTAAGTATGTTATGCTATAAGCTATATATAAATCTTATAGATTACTAAATATAAAATACAGTAAAACAACATTGTATTTCCCCTCTTAGTTATCTCTCATTCTTAGTATGATGATCCACAGAAGAGGAGATGTGAGAAAGCCATACTTGGACATTAGATCTTCAGTCCTTAAGGGTAAAACCTTGGCGAGATTACTGTGTGAGGAAGGCGCTCCACCTGGGGACTCCAACAGGGCTCATCTTGAGCCATTCGCAGCTGAGTAGTACACGTGTGCAGTTCTGACTTGTGGTCATTATCTAAGATCAAAAAGCAAATAGTAAGAAACAAGGCCAGAAAAAACATGTTAAGGTTGTATCAGTCAGTTTACCCAGTGATCACTCTACCCTCTTTCTGATCAGTTTTTATTCCTCTTTTGATTCAGAACCCTGTGTTATTTGGTAAGAAAAGAAGGAGAGAACAGTCATACCCTAGTTTAGGTGAACTCACAATAATTTCTGAATACTGCAGTGTGTTTATTAAGATTATGCTACATTCATTGCAGTGAAGCAAGAACTACTTGAAAGTGGAAAAATTATGTTTTTAAGCGCATTAAGAGATAGGATAATATTATTGAATTTCGATTATTTTAGGGAAATTATAGAGATTTTGTCACCTTCACCAGGAAAAACAAAATTCAGGCAGGTCATGGGGCTTGTGTGGCTTACTGTTGTTATGGTCAGGAAACTATTAGAACATGAAAAGATTTTTAAGCCAGTATTTTAACACTCTATATTTTATTGTATGTTAGATGGAACTAGGTTGTTCTTTAGGCTTTGTCCCAGGTGAGATGATAACACTTGAGGTTAGAGATAGGCAGGAGCCAATAAAAAGGTAAAAATTGCAGAGCAGTCAGGAAATGGCTTTATGCATTACTCATGGGGAATGGATGACATCATCATTGCTAACCTGTGAAGACATTTTTGCCAGTTACTTAAAATATTAACATCTCCTGAATAAGATGGTTCCTATGTGATATGAATCTCCAGTTACCCTTCATAGAGTGTCAGTCTCTGAAGAAGTGCCAGGCTAATGAAGAATGCCAAGTGCCATCGCTCAAAACAAATTCCAGTATAGGATCCCTTCTTGATTTAGGCTACAAAAGCAGTCACTGAAGACTGTATCTACAAGAAGGGACTTTTATTATAGTTTTTTATTAAGAAATCTCATGGGAGCTGTTTATTTGCTACCCCTCTGAGCCACCCAGCTGTTCCTTCTATTTGTGGTCTTAGAGCTAATTACATAATGTCCCTAATTTATACTCACTGGTAAATCAGATCAGAGCATTACCTGGAGGGCAAGCTCTAATTAGAGGAATTTCAGAACAAATTGTCTAAAGAGCTTGTTTAGTGTGATTAAATGCAAGTGATGGGACTCTCTCTCTCCCTCCACTCCCTTTCTAAAAACATGAATATTTACCTTGCACAAAAACCTTGCAGGTTAAATGAAGAATCCTAGCAATGACAATTTTAATTAAAGGGATATAAAACAAATGGCAGTGTTACCCAAGAGAGCAAACTGAATATATGCAGGTGAATGCTATAGTCTCTTACTGAAGTTTTAGTATCTTACAAATAATTAAGTGGACAGTAAGTGGCTTATGTCATTGATGAATGAATGGAAGAGAATACTCATGAATCCCTAGTTCAGATTGTGTCTGCAGCATGTTGCCTAGGAACACAAAAAAACAAAGAAGAAAAATATGCAGTCATTTGTCCTATACAGCCTTGGAAAATATGTGGCTTCATCTTTAAAAGGCACATATCAGTTGAGATATGTTATCAAAATCCATGCTGAGCAGTACAAAGGACTAAGTAGAAATGACCCTCTGTAGTTTGCCTGGGGAAGGATGAAAAGCTCCTCAGTTTATATCACCAGGAGTTAAATAACCTGGAAGTGGGAGGATCCCCATCTTATGCAAACTGTCTCAAATAGCTGCCTGGAGTTCATGATGAGAACAGTGGGCAACAAAGAAAAGTGTGTAATGAAACAAAAGAAGTGATGTGACTTTTCTGTTTGGCTGGTGGTGCTAATTCTGGTTGGGCCATTGGAATCAGATTCATCCACCAAGCTGCACCATCAGAGGAAAATAAGCGAATGGATACTTAGAAAATGAATATTGACATTGTAATACTCTATCTTGTATTGTGCTTATGAAAATTTAGATTACAAGAGAATGTAGAGGGTCATATATCACTGTGTTCTGCTCTATTCCAAATACTTTTGAATTCCTGCTGCGCTGTGTGAATTTGAGGTTGTCTGACATTCTGTAATTTAATTTTTCCTGGATAGACTTTGAATAGGTTGACTCCATTATCTCCCAGTAACTAATGTAATGTTAGTCTGATTCTTGAAGCAACATCCCACTCGTGTGCAAGGACATCATGTAAACTTTTGTCCCTGAAGAAGATACCTGACCTCCTTTTTAAAAAATATTTTTTTGCACAAAAATAACAAATATTACAAAGGTTATTTCAATGTGTACCTACTTCTTGGACACATTAGGATAATGTAGTAATTATCAGCTGAAATAATAGCTCCTCTTCCCTGCCTGTTGATTAGAGAGAAAAAAAGAAACAAATTATATGAGCTGCATATGAAACCTGCTGAATGGGTCTTGAGACACTTTGATTTGCTCTCAAACTGATCTTTACAGCTTTTAGAAATAAGTACCTTTCTAGTCTCCCTAGATAAACAACTCTTGAGAAGATATTAAACAGCTGAAAGTGGCATTCCTAAGGGAAAATCCCCTATTACAGAGCAGAAGCCGCTAGAAGTAGGTGATTGCCAAGATTTCTGTAATAAAAGCAGTAGTTCATAACACAGGCAAAGTGAGATGGAGGAGAACAAAATCCTTGAAGTTGGTATATGGTGCCAATGTCCCAGAAGGCTTAAAAAAATTCTTGGCAGGACAAAATACTTTAAACTTTTTGGGGGTTTTGGTTTTTTGTTTTAAGGAGAAAAACACTGTGCTTTTATACAAAAAGTTCATTTCTCCAGCTCTTTGGCTAAAGCATTGGTAGGCATATCCTGACTCAGATTATTTTGATTGGTGAAGTTTGCTTCGAAGAACTCCTGTTCATGTACATAGGTGCTAAGAAATACTCCAACATTGTCATTAACTTTGAAAGAGATAGAATTAAATAATCTGCTATTAACTTTAATAGTAAATATCCTTGAAACTCTGTATCCAGCTCTGTTTAGCTTTTTAGACTGAAAATATACAGTTTCTTCTAGTTTTAAAATGCACAGATCAATGTCCTGTGTGGAGGAACCATATAGAGATTGTCTTAGTAGTGTAATGTACAAGAAGAAATACTTACTTATTATAACTTCTTTTTTAAATTTTTTTTTATTTAATCCTTCATTCGTAGTGTGCTCCCTTTATGACTAACCAGCTCTATAGTTTCTAAAAAGGGTGACCAGAGTATGATGAACATCAGCTTGCTATCAGAGCATTGTGTTGTTACTAGTGAGCCTTTCCTGCCATGTCTGAAATACTGGCTTAGAAAAGTAATTTGTAATCTGGAGTGCTATGAAAATAAAATAATTTTATTTGTTGAAAGACTCATTCAACTTGCCTCAATTATGTGGCTACTGGAAGAAGTGTGGTGAAAGGTGGAGAAAGGTGGGATAATAGTGTGGGAGTAGGGAAAGGGTTGGCAGCTGCTTGTGGGAAAAGTTTCATCTACTTAATTGCATCTTTAAGAAGCAGTGGTGGTGCTTCCAGCAGCTCTCTGCCAGGGAAGGATGGGACAGTGCTGGAGCTTGTCCCTAGGAGTCAATGTGACTTGAAGGCACAACCTGATCTCTTGCAGCATGACCCATGGCTGAAGCCATTTCCTATAGAGATGTGTCCACTTTTGTACACACCAAGCAAAAGCTTCTATCAACAGTACACTATTAAGTATGTCTTCGGCAAGGGTTTTAGAGGCAGCTTCAGGTTTAGACATGGGAGGTGAGGTCATAGAGGGGTCCTGTGTGATTTGATATAGGTATATGCATTCTACATGTGTGTTCACTGTTCACCCATTCAAGGCCAGAAGAATGGAAGGTTACAGCTCATCCAGATTCAAAAATATGCACAGATAACAAACACAGAGGAAGCAGAGGGTTTGGTGAAGAGAAGCCACTGCTATTTTGAACTGAACATGACAAGCTGCCAAGAATATCTAGTATGAATGCCTTATCCTTACTTTACATGAGTAGTCACATAGTTATCTATATGGACACACAAGTGTGTTCCCCTTGGCTTGAGGATAACAAGCTAAAGATCCTACTGTGTGGTCAGCTTTAAATTTAGAAATAATAAAAGAGTTTGGAAGAGCTTGGATGCTCTCCGAAGACTGCAAAGATTTGTATTTCATACTCCTGGTGTGATCTTGAATAAATCCTTTAATCTGCCCATGCCTAAGTATTCCTTTCCCAAAGATGATAATAATGCCTCTCTCTTCAACATTTATTTCTCTAATCTATGTAAGTTTCTGGTAATGGGACCGTCTATTTATTGGTACTTGTAAAGAATCTCATGCTCTGAGGCCCAAATCTTGGTTCATGCCCTAGGCAGTACTGTAATAGGTAATAATAACATTGATATACTTTTGAGTAGTGTAAATAAAGAGACCGCTTGGAGTGAAGTAGATGTTAGAATTATAGTGAATGAAGATTTAAGACTGACACAATGGAAGAGAATTTTACAGGCAATTTAAAGGGATATACTAAAGCAATGGTTTCAAATATATAAATAGCAGTTATGCTGCATACTTTCATTTCCATTATGTGGTGATTAGCTATTTTTTGTTTTGAAAAATATATGATTAAAGAGATATTAAAAGGTCATTCAGTTTCAATGGAATAATGCAAAGCATAAATTTCTAAAATACATTAAGGATCCCTATTTCATAATTGTTCATAGTAATTATTCCTGATGTTCATGGTTGGAATAAATGCCAGCAATTGACAAATAAATGTCAGTTTGGTTTGAAAACAGAGGTCTCACACACTAGTCAAAATCAGGTCAAACCTCTTTTTTTTTTTTCTAGACTGCTTCATCCATTAGCTAATTCAACACACAGAGTCAACAGCTAAACTTTGGCTTCACACACTAGAGATTCTGAGCAAGGGAAAGCATCAGGAAGAAATTTTTGACTGATTCACATTCTTCCTGCTAACTGCTCTATTAGGACAAGTGAAGTTTAAATTGCTTGATTGAAAATTTATTTTATTTGCTCAACCTTGAAGTTAAAACTGTCCTCTTCCTTGACACTCTGTGCCTATGAAATGGGCAGAGTTGATAGCCCATAAAATAGACTATCTTTTCACTGGCATCCTATCAATATTTTGTCATCTGAAAAGATCAGGGAAAATAGAATTATGTGCTTTGGTATTTCCTTGGAAGGATATGTTAAAGAAAACTTGAAGTCTGACAGGAAGTAGTAGAATTTGTTTGGTTATGTGTTGTTTTACCTTTCAATTTAAGATTAAATAATAGTATATTTTCAAAGGAAAAATCCTGTCAATATTTTTATTTATCAAACTTTTCAAAAACAGCAGAGAAGTTTGCCTGCGGAACCTGCAGAATGCCAGATGGAGAACCAAATATTTAAAGGACCCCTAATTACACTGTTTGTTGCAAATATTTATAACTAAGTTGTATACTGTACTGAATAAGCATTGAAGATTCTATTACTCCATAGTATATGTAACATATTAAACCATATTTTCACTTTGCCTTAAGTTTAAGTGAATGTTCTAATGAATGACTGTATCTGAATGAGTTGGATCTTCACTGCTGATGGTGGTTCAAAGCTTTAAACCAATTGTTATGTTTAATATACCATTTTCTTTAGTTTGTCTATGAATTGGCTCAGGGCTTTTAAATGGGTATAGGAAAGAAGGAGTCTTATAGAGTGACAGATCTGGCAAATTGGAGGCCAGATAACAACAATTCATTAGTTAAATCCCTGGAAGAGTTCTGAAAAAGAATCTTGAAGGAGTATCAGTTTTCCAAATAGCCATTTCAGACTGTCTTTAAAATGCCTGTTGAAAAAAGAATAAAAATCTGGTTATCTTTAAAGTAACTGTCTGTTTACATTCAGCTGTCAAACAATAAACAGAGATAATGATGTTTCTGTTTGAGCAAGTAAAACTATGGTTATTGTGCAGACTCAGCTTTTTTCTTATGCACATAATAAAGAATCTTTACATGTTACTAGGTTGTAAGAAGGTTATTTGGTGATTTCCCCATCTGCTTTCAGAGAGGTGGTATATTGAAAATCCTGGTTGAATTACTGTCCTGGGATGTTGAACCACAGAATAATTTAGGCTTGTAAGTCCCTCCAGAGATCTCTAGTCCTAACCCTGTTGAGGGGAGTAAAGCTAACTTCAAAGTTAGATTGGAATATTCTGGGTCTTACTGAGTTTTGAATATATTCAAGGTTGGAGTAACTGCATTTCTGGGCATGCTCATTGTTATATTTTCCCCTTTTGTACCTAATCAGAATTTCCTTTGTTTCAATATACAACTTGCAGATAGAGAAGTCTGTCTCAGCCACCCCTACAGTCCCCCTCTAGGTAGTTGAAGACTCCAGTGGGATCTCCCTTAATCGAGCAAGCTTCACTCCTTCACACTCTCCTTATGGATCATAAATCCATATCCTGCTGGGCTTGCTCCAGTTGGCCAATATGTATTACATACTGGGGAACCCAAAACCAAGCAGAAAAACATGACCTCAGAAGTGCCATAGAGAGGGGAATACTCTATTTGTTCTTTTAGGAATGCTCTGCTTTAGGTAGGGCACTGCTGAGTGTTCTTACTTGTGCTTTCCCCTCTGTGGCACTGGATTCACCCCTAGTCAGCCTTGACTTAACCTGAAATCCCTGACCAATATCTACCCTGCTTCATCTTTTGCCTGCTTTCTCTGCAGGTTCTCCAAGTGGTCTTTTGTAAATAAAAGAGATTTACAGTCTTCCAGCATCTACCATGTCTGAGACCTCAGAAGCTTCCTCAGAGCCTGGGTTACTAAAGCACAAGAGGTGATTGCTGTGGCCTGTGCCTGGAATTGTGCTCCCCGGCATATTTCCATCAGTCTCCTTAGGCGGTCACCCTTCATCCAGCACCATGGGACTCACTGGGAAACCTCAGCCTATCCTCTCTGTTGTTGTCCATGTGGTTGTGAAGACACAGGCAAATGAAATCTATCCTTAATTTTTCCTGCACTCTCGGGCTGAATAATGAAAGAGGTAATTGACAGCAATAAAGTAGGAGGTAAAAAAAATTAAAACTTTATCTAGTTGGAAGGAAGAATTTTTCCGTGTCTGAAGGAATTGTGTCTCACATTGAAGGAACAACAAAGTTCTCACTGACTTCAGAGGAGCAGGATTTAACCCTTCTCTGGTGAGCACCTGTGACCTGAAATAGCTAGTAGCCTCTGACATACAAAGTAGTAGTTTATCTTCATTCAAAGTTTTATGAAATTAATATGGTAAAAACAAATTAGATTTTTTCCCCCTTGGGGAAATGTACCCTTGGTAACTGGATAGTGAATATAATACCTGCAAATCTTATTCTACTAAATATAAATGGTAAATTTAATCGTTTGGCTATTGAACAAAACTTTAATTACAATTGATTATTAAAGACATTTTCATTTCACTGCCTTTGAGTATTCATAGTTCTTAAATACTCCTTTTAATTGTTCTGGAATATAATTAATCAACTTAAAGTAAGTTCCTTGGTGATCAATAATGATGGTACCGTGCCACATGAGGGTCAAGAAATGTTCATGAAATAAGGAGCACTAGATGATTGTGAATGCATTTGGAAGAGACAAGAAGAAACATATTTTACAAAGCTCAGGAGTGACCACTTGAGGTCTTTTCTTATAGAACACAAGGGAAACATGGGAATATTCTTTTTTGAAACTGAAAGACAAAATTACATGAATCACATTCTGTCGGTTGACTTCCTTGTCATAGGAAAATTTGTAGAAATGTGCCTCAGTAGGATTCAGATAGAGTTTAGATTCACATTGTTAAGAATGTAGAAGAAGGTAGGAATAACATTTGAAATTTTTCTAGTTCAGGAGGTGGCTACAAAGGCTAGTTAATAATTGCTCTGCTGACTAGCCAAAGATACCAATGATAAGAAAAGGAACCACAGCTACTGTGGTGGATTTCACAAACCATTAGTCATGGTCTACAATACCTTTCCTTTAAGATCACCCCTGCATGAACAAAAGGTGATGCACTGATCTTTTCAAACTACAGCAAGACTTTTAAGACTTTTTTTGCTGCCAGCCTACACAAACACAGACTAAGATGTCTGTGGATGCTCCCCTATTAGAAGGCAGGTAAGAAAGAGATCACCTTGTGGTTTTATATAGTGGTGTATATATCTCAGGTGCTTTTTCTCCTTTCAGTCCTATCAGTTATCTGTGGAAACTTTAGTCAGTTTAAAAGCCAAAATCTCCTTTCTATGGAAAACAGTTCAGGAACAGAAGTGATCTCAGAGCTGATCTCATCCCAGGATCAGGCTGGGACATGATTTAGGAATGAATGCAAACCCTGGAGCTCAAAAACACCCTTGGGTCCTCTAGACAAACACAGCCTTACCTGAAGCAACCAATGTTCTCTGTTCATCTGAGAGTAAAATTAAAGACCTGTGGTTTTAAGGTTTTCATTTGAGGCTATCAAAACTCCAAAAGTGCCTTGATCTCTTTTACAATTTTTTTTTTTTTACAATGTAATTGGTCTTGCTAGAACCTTGTCTTGCACACCACTGTGTTCGTGCATGACCAGGTTACAGCTAAGCTCTAAAGAATTAAAAAATCTCCTTTTTTATACCAGTATCTGGACCAAATCTAAATGTATTAATAAATTACAGTAATAGTCCAGAGTGTTGTAGTAAAACCCTTAAAAAAGAACCAGAAAAACAAACAAAAGGCCTACAGATTTTAATATCAGACAATATATATGTCTTGCATATATATAATGTATCACTAAAAGCAAAAAAAGTTACATTATTGAAATAAATGGTAGCAGATAAAGCATTCACAATTTGGTAGAGACTAGATGTACCAAATCCCTGAGTATCCATCCACTTGTCGCCTTTCCTCTTGGTGCGTTGCAGCCTGTGAGACAAGCCAGTGTTTAAATTACATCTGCTTCATAACTGGATGCTATTTTCTAGGAGGCTTTGGTACATTGAATCCTATTTCAAGAAGCAAAATTTCAGTTAACTTGTATATGGAACATTCTAGTTTTGGAACTTGGCAAGTATGTGTGTGTGTGTCTGTGTGTTTAAGCAATGCTACAACAAACTTAGAATGCTTTAATGTATGATTTTGATAGAGCCACTTTGTTAGAGAGCCTGTTCTGAAACCAGTGGACCCTTGAGGGTTATTAATTAAGAGAAAAGAATTCATTTATAAGGAAGGAAGATTTCATTATACAAAATACTTGTTCAGACTGGCTAGTCCAAGGAATTTGGATCTGACCAGAGAAATTTCGTTTTTATTACTATCGTGGTCTTTGAAGATTTCTACATACTTCACTATGTAGATCAGCTTCTGCTAACAATCTTCCATGACAATTTAAGTGCCAAAAACAGAGCAAAGAAAACAACAAAATGATGTTAATTTCTTAAGGTTAATGCTGTGCTTAAAAATCAAGTGAGTTTGTACAGAAGACACTGATTTTTATTTTTTTTAAATAAAGGTTATTAGAACAGTTGTAACTTTCACTGTGAATCTTCATGAAAAAAAAAAAGACGTTCCCTCATCAAAACTGTTTTGATCTCCAAGCTCAACTGCACTTGAAAGATTCAGAGAAAAGTACTCCAAGTTTTCATCTGACTCCTGCTCTGGCATACAAAACTTGGATGAGTTTTCGATACTTCTGGAGCATATTGAGAAAATAGATCCAAGATTCAGATTTGAGAGAACACTCTCTTGTGTTAATTTTCAAGGATTTGCTCTCTTAATCTTTCACTGACTTTATATGACCTCGAACAATACTTCAAATTTTTTAGGCTTAATTTTGCCTAAATATAGGAAAAATGTACTACATTATTAGGGATGTTATGGCTTTAGCGAATTAATTTATTTTAATTTTTAAAATTTATTTTTAAAACATAGCAGCAAATAGCATTACAACATTGCAACTGTAACAATTTCACAGTGAGAAATAACAGGTAGAACAGTATCTCTTCATTTTTTCCCATTTTAAAATCAGTTTACATGAATCAACTTATGCCCCCTTTATATTTCCTACGTGCTCATTCTCTGAAGCAGTTCGTGTGAATAGGTTTAGCTGGCTAGACTGTTTGTGAAACCTGCATTTAACATTTGTGCAAAATGAGCACTCACTCCTGGCAGTGTTATCACAGACAGCCGATCAGAGATTGGTAGCAATTTTGTGCAAATTAATCGACCAATCTCATCTAACAGTTCAAATAGCAAATATAATGTGAGACAGACTTTGACATGTTTGAATAGTCCTTTTGTTCGCTACACTTAGGCTCCCACAGAAAGCTGCTATTCAGGGTGAGCGGGAGTACGGCCTGATGGCTAATCAATGTTTTCTACAGACAAGAGGTTTTCATGACCAAGCTATAAAAATTAAGGAATAATAATTAATTGGATAATTTAAAATAGATATCTAATAAAAATATTAGTAATGGTCAGAAGTCTCTCATGAGCAGAAAAAATTAGATCATTGCACAATGATTCAGTGTGAATTATTCACACAGCTGTAGAAATGATTCAGATTGACAGATTGATGGGTAGAACATGCCCATAAAAACAGGATATTCTGCACTCTTTGTTATCCTTTGTGTGTTACACATTCTACAGCTTTAACTGACTCCACAAGTACATGCAAAGCAATGAACACTGGCCAGCAGATTGATCTCTGATTTTCCTACAAGCACAAAATTAAAGGGTTGGACCCACCGGGAGCAGTTGGCTGAAGAAAGAAATGGAAATTACATTCTCAATTAACTGTGGAGTTATCAACTGAAAGGCATATTATGTACTCTTTGGATTCAGTTTTATAAGACATGTACAGAAAAGACTGGAGTTAGTTGATTTATTTTTTAACAGGTCAAGTAAAACCCTTTTTAGTAACAAACAAACAAACAGTCATAAGAATAGAGTTGTTTAGATTTTTTTAATGTAATTCAAAACAAACTTCCATTGGTTAAATTATTATGGTGAAATAGGTTGTGAAACTTCGCTGACTGGGGCATAATATTTTTCTGAAATAATATGTTTTGGAACTGACATATCCCAGCTTCTTTATGTAATAATAACAGTATCATAATAATAATTCTGCAGTTTGAAATAAATTTTCCTGTTGAATTTACAATAGTAATGAACTCAATCAAGTTTCACCTGATAAATTTATGAATGGTTGCTTCTAATTTTTAGCATAAAGAACTTTATCTAAAGATAGGTTCTGTATTGGCAATTTAACAACTTAGTGACTGTAAAATATTTACAATGAATGGAACATAGCCTTCAAAGAGACGGAGAATAAGTCTGTCATCTTACTTGAATATGAGCTGCTCCTTTTAAATACCACAGCTGGTACAATTTGATTAAGTAATGCCTATCAAGTGGATTACTGTAAATCAAAATTTTATAGTGCTTGTATTCAGATAGGAGAGGCCAGGTTTGTAGACACATGTGCACTGTGTTTCAACTGCACAGTGCAATGAATGTTTTAACCAAAGAGGCAGCATAAAACGTTTGACCTTTTGGATTTTATTTGTATTCTGCAGCCACCCAGAAAGATTTGATACTGAACATGAAATCAGAAGGTATTTTGTCTTTATTTTGTAGTCTTTTACCACCAGTTTAAGAATCTTTGGGCCTTGGCGTACTGTAGTTTCAGTAAATAATCATATGCATGGACCTCAAATCCTACTTTTCTCTGAGAAATATAGGTGGCAGGCAATACTTCATCTACAATTTGAGAGCTCAGCTCCAGTAGTAATTTACAAGTCTTGTTTAATTGTTAAGGAGTCTTGAGCTGCATAGGTGTTTTGTTCATAAAGTTAGCATCCCGGTACAGCCTGATCCAGCAAGTGCTTCAACATACAGTAGGTTCATCCAAAAATTACTGTCCATAAGACTCCGAGGAGGAGGCCAAGATTTTTTTGATAATATACTTATAACTGGAGAAGTTATACGGCAAGTACTAAACTGTGGTTCCCTTCTCACACTTAAAAATCTCAAACCCATGTTTGCTACTTCAGTCACCGCATTTTCACCCATAGTGGTTTTCAAAAGAGTTTGCTGAACACACTTCCCAATTTCCTTGTCAAGTTATCTCATTGTATGGCAAGCAATTCAACAGTCAGAGGACCAGGAAAAAAAAAAAATGGGAAAAAAAAAGAAGGAAAAATTTTTCATGACTTTATATTAGACTAAAAATAGATTGCTTCTTCCTTTTACAGTGCAGAAACATCCACAAACATCACTGGGCATCTGAATAAGAATCCAGAGTCACCTTCTCCATGCACTCTTTTAAGAACCTCATTTGCAGCTCCTGGAAAATTCAGTGGTACATGAGATAAGAACTTTGAAGTCTTTTGGAAAATGAAAACTTAGTCCTGAGAAAAAACGGAATTCACTTCCTTTGCAATGCCTAGGAAAGCAGCACACACACTGAATAATGTAACAGGCAGAGTGGGTGGGTGTGCATGTGCAGGCAGAACATCCCAGTGCCGCTGTTGCCTCACAATGAAAATTCATTCCCAGACATGTCTTTTCCACACAATCATTTTAACACATTCTTCCTAACCTGAACATGTTGAGCACAAAGGAATTTCGTGCATCATGCTGTTTATCCTTGACCTTTCCTGCTAGGTTCAGGGAGGTACACGTCTTCTACTTTATCTTGGAAAAATCTAATTAAAAGAGAAGGGAAAGATTTAAATGTGTGAAATTTTAATAGACTTTCCCACTGTAGCAATTGTACATTATGTCATCTTGGATAAATTTTGACTGAATTAGCTTTTGCAGGATGCCCACCAGACCTGCTTTCACAGGCTGTTTTGCCATCTGCACGATTAAAACATCCCCATTAAGTGTGCCTAGGGTCTAATCTTTTGCAACTGATTACAAATTGTCCATAATTCACAGCCTGAAATAGAATCAGAGGAATTAATTTTTTTTAAAATTAAACTTGCAAATTCATTATACCAGAAACAAAAGGATATATCTAGTTATAATAATTTTAACCTGGAAAGGAGGTAAATTAGGTTGGTCACAGATAATGTTAATAAATATCAGATACTAATAAAGTAGAATTTTTTGACTCATGGGTGTTCAGGAAAGTTTTAATATGTTAATATTGCAAGTCTGACAGAAGTTCTTGTATTTCTCTTGAAGTCTGGTTCAAAAAATCCCACCATATGTGAGTCACTGCCCTCTCACTGTAGCTAAATGATACATACTCATAGACCAAACAAAAATTGCCAAAAATTCTGCAATGTAAACCAAATATCTGTTCTTCTAGATATCTAGAAGTGAGAAGTGGTTCTTCTTTTCCTGTATCCCCCTTAACAGTGGTCTTGTTATAAAATATTCTCCCTCATTTTTGTCTTTGTAGAAAGAAAAAACAGTAAGGGAGAGTCTAGAAGGTAATGCCTGAAAACTGGACCTATAGGTTCAGATCTTGCTCTGTGACTATCACCTTCTCCCTGTTCACACAAGTCATGTGTATTCTGCCCTACACTTCAGTTTCCTCCTCAGTTGTTCATACCCATCTCATGGGGGAGATGGTTCCTCTGTTAAGATGGAGGGTGGTGAATGTTCCCCTGGAGCTAACACTGGGTCAGTTTTGAGGCAGCTGGAAGTCAGTAAAGTCAATGGGTTTCTAGAATGAGGTTCTACTGTTCTACCATTAATGATGGATTTCTGGTTTGGGGGCCTCTTTTGCAACAACAGCACTTGGGGATTCTGCCTAGAATGTGAATTCCTAAAATAAGACTTTTTAGTCTTCTTACATACTTATTTCTAAATAAAAAAGACAGATGGAGAAGACAAAGAAGTAAGGAATACTTAAGGCATTTTAAAACATCAGAGCTGTATAAAACCACAAAGGATGTTGTTAAGTCTTGGTTGAATTGGTATTCCCATGATTTCCAGACTTTTTTTGGCAAAACTGAGCCCTGAGACCCTATGAACATCCTTTGCTTTGAACTCTGAGTCCTGTCAAATTTGAGGTTTCCTCTGGAAGGCAATTTGCATTCTGAGAGTGTGCTAAGCCACAGCAGCTGGGAGCCCTAGCCACTTTGAAAGAAAATGGGCATATATTGTCATGGTTTGACAACAGGTTTTCAGAACCATAATGCTTCACTGGAATTCCGACATTCAATAGAATGCCTACAAATTATGATCTGGGCGGCAGAAAATGTTTTGAAAATTACTGATTCCATTTCCAGCATGCTGCAGGGAATGGTATTTTCTGATGACAGCCCTAGTATCTGCCCTGTGGATCTGCATGATGTATGCAGTTGTTTTGCGCCTTCTAATCCTCTCTTTGTCCATCTTTGTACCTGAAAATGTATCAAAAGCTAAATATCTGAACATTTGTTTCCTCAGGAAAAAGAATATAGGGAAGCATTATTAATTTTTTTAAAGATAAAGTGCTAATACTAAAGGTATTCTTAAAAAACAGATCTCTCTCAACACTGAAACAGCATCTTTGCATTCCTCTGAACAAATCACCCAGATTTCTCAGGCTATCACTGTTCCTTGGATGTTCTAGAGTTGGGAAGTTTGGCTGCACTATCAGGGCTTAGGGTCTTGACTCTTGGCTCAGAACTCCAGACTACATTTTCTTTCACCACTGCTGACCTAAGAGCAGCAATGCGGAACAAATTGAAGATAGATAAGCATGCCCTCATCCAACCCTCAGATGGCTGTCACCAGTCTATAGCAGGTGAATAGTGCATTGATCAGCATATGCCTTCTTACCTTGTGAATGCAAGGACATTGAGATGGCACATTTCCTTTTGCACTTTACAAACCACCTTTATCAGGAAGAAATGTGGTCTAGGCTGCTCAAAGACAAAAGAAGCTGTTTCAACATTACGGGGATGACTCAATAAGGAAATGACACAGGGAGAATTAAATGTTTATCTCTTCAAAAGGATGCAGACAGCTCACTACTCATTCAAAAGCACTAGGTGTGGCAGTTCCTTATTCTCTGTGATCCTGTATCCAGTATAAACAGCAGTTCATAATAATGGTGCCAAATCATGTAATGATTTTAGAAAGTCCAAATGAACATCTGCATCGCATAGCTGCCTTTCCTCCAACAAGGTCTAAATACGAGGGAGGGTGCTTGCTCAATATTAAATCTGAAATAACTGGGCTCTGACATGGTTGCAATGACTTAAATGGGTAGAGAAAGAATCCAGCTCAGGCCAGTGCAAGGCAGAGGATTTTTTTCCAGAAATACCTATTAGGTCTGATTTATTCACATCACATTATTGTCCACAAGTCAGAAAGGTCACATGTACTGCAAACCAGACCTGCAGATAGAGAACAGGGAAAAGGGGTTTCTGGAGTTTGGGATAAGGCCAGACTGTGTGCAATGCTGAGGATAACTGGTCTTTTAGACTCTCTAATATCAATTCTTTCTGAGCCTCTCAGGAGATGGTTTGCTTGTACTAGAATTGATATTTAGTCTCTCAATAGACAAAAACTGAAATGAACCAGAAGAAACCAAGCAAGTGGATGCCAGAACATGTTGACTCATACTTTCAAAATTCCATGGTGACCCTGGTAAATCCATCACCAGCAGCAGAAGGGATTTTCCATGGGTTCTCTGAAGAAAAGGGAAATAAAGTCCTCTTTTTCAGCTCTTGCCTGGACATGCCTCAGAGCACGGCCTTTCCCAGGGTTGTTGAAAGCCTTCTAATCCTCGCTTACACCTGCTCCAGCACATCACATTTCACAGCTCAGCAAGACTCTATCTTTAGCCTCTCAGCAGTGGGACATTTTAGGCAGAAGAGGATTAAGCAAGCCCATACAGATTTAGGTGCAGCCTGCAACTAGCCAGAAATGTATTATCTGCATAAGCCCTCATTATTGGTAAGAACATAAAACATAATTGTTTCATTACACTATTTTCGATTAATTGGTTTCTGTTAAGGCATGAAGGAAGAGTTTTTCTAGCTAAATAATAATGATATTCATTGCAATAAAATTTCATTGCACCATGTCTGCATAATTTAACATTTTTTTGAACAAGGGGAACTGAACCTTATAAAGAAACATCAGGTGAAAAAGTGATTGAAGAAAATGTATCACACCAAACATTACTACTATAATGTGAAAGGGATGTAAATCTTACAAATCTAGTTGGCTAAATCAAAGTGTGGGCATAGGGAATTTTAAATACTGATGTGGGCGTTGTCTGTGCTTCAAATTTTAGAGTATTAAAACATCTGTCCCTAAAATCAGTGTTTTAGTTTATTGGATGTTGTTATGCAATTTCTTCGTTATGGAGTCAAGAATCACAAAAGGAACATTATTTTCTTCCATTTTACTTTTTTCCTCAAAGACTCAAAGTGGTGTTGGGATTTAGAAATTATTTGCATGGATCCTCAAAAGCAGATGGTTTAAATTGGAGAGACTTATTACTATAACTAATCATATGCAAGGATCTTTGCTTTTCTAAAGATGAAGTTCCTCATAAGATACTCTCCTCTTCAAAAATGTTCTTTGGAAACTGAGATTGTGTACTCACTCTGAACTTGGATTTGGCAGAGTATTTCCCTGTACCTGGGATCTCTGCCAGAAAAACATGAAGACATGGGGTGAGACAAGGGAAAGAATAGGCCAGTTTGAGGGAGAGGTTAGCAACCTGTGGCCAAGGGTTACAGAAACTCAAAATATGAAGCCTTCACTGAAAATAAAGTTTAGAAAAATGAAAAACTATTTAGGGAAAAATTATTCCAACCCATGAGACTGTTCAGATGGAGGTGTGCTAGGCTAGACTCCTAATTTCTGCACATAGAAGAACTCCACTGATGGTAACTTGAGTCTTACATATTTATAGTGGTAGAAATGATATTCTAATTTGGACTCATTATTTCTTATTTTTTCTTCAGACTTGCAGGATGAAAATCATTACTTGAGTTGACATTTTTACTACATTTTCTTCAGTCAAGATAGAGGTTATTTTTTTTGTTCCTTTGTAAAGTTTAAACAAAAGCTGTGTAAATCAGTCTGATTTTAAAATAGTACTCTGTAAGGACGAGGCAGCTTTTCCGTGTCTGAAGAAAGATAGGTTTGAAATAATATATGCACATCTATTTAAAAATCATAATTTGTTAATATGAAGTACAGTGATAACTGTGTTTCTTTAGGCTATTATGACAAAGTCAATTACCATTAATGATTACAAAAGAGTTAGAAATGAGGAAAACACTCAAAAATAGTGTATAATTTCTGTCCCCTCAAATAACTAACCCTTTTGAGCAATAAGACTTCAACTTGTTTAACTTGCATTTGCTTCTTTTATGTTGGTAAATAATAAATCCTTTTATCTCCTACATGCATTCACAATAGAAAATAGTCCATTAAAAAAAAAAAAGATTCTTGTAGCAGAGGTAGATGAATTGAATAGTGAAGACTGAGTTACCCAGGAAGACAGACTTAATTGCCTAAAATGTCTTTCTGCTTTTAAATCTAGAAATTTTAAGATAGGTGATTCACTGTCCCAAATCCTGTCAAAGTAATCTTGACTTTTAAGAGTAAGTGCTCAGAGCTCTCGGAATTTGATGTGCAGCTATCACTGTTGTGGATGGCCATAAGCCGTGTGATTACATATGCACTTCTCCCCCAGCTACACACAGACACTCATGGCACTTGCAAGAATGATTTTAACTGAAATAAACCTTGCCTGTGGAGCAACCAAGATCGTATGCAGACACCACATCCTCTCTGCCTAGAGGAGTTGTGAGTGCAAGAAAACAGGGTGTGACACCAACTGTTTGGCTTCTACATGCAAATGATGTTGTCCAGCACTTGTGAGTCATCATGTGCATGGTTCAGGATTAATGCAAATTTAAATTGTTGCTGGAAGCAGTGGGTTTTGTTTAGTGAGACCTTGAGGGCAAGTAATCCAGGGTAATCCAGAGAAAATTCTACCCAGGGCTGCTTGCATTGTTCAGCTCTGTCCACACCCCTTGCTGGAAGATGTGTCAAAATTATCTGATTTATTAGTTGCTTCAATTGCTGGTATGACAAAGCAGCTTATTCTCCTCTGACAATGCTAGTGTTGTCCTATAACAGGCAGTCACTATTTAGGGAAGTACAGGGGGCTGTGGAGGTCTGCAATATGCTTAGCAAGACAGTTTATCAGTCTGTATAAAGTTTCCTCATGTCATGTACTGCCAGTATCGATTCAGTTTATTAAAGACTAAATACCTATGTGAATGTTGTTGGCATGGTAATAATTCTCCTAATTTTTGATGACCTTGGCAAACTCACAGATGTAGTGGATGACTCACATAGTATTAACATTCTTCACATCCCTATAAACACTCAAACCCCTTTTTCTAATGCTAAGACTCCCACTGACTTCCTCGTTGAGCTCTTTGTATGAGTCTCACAGTTGAGCTAAAACAGAAGACCACTGCTGATGGGTATTAACTTCATCATCATCTCTCTGCTGTACCTCTGAGTATGCAGAGAGTGAGAAACAATCTTTATCAAAGGGAACAAGGACTCTTTCTAGTTGTTTGCTTTTCTTGCTCTAATACACCTTGTCAACTTTCTTGTCAATTTAATTTCTGAAAATGATTTGGAAATCAAACCCCAAATTCTCCCTTCCTATCCATTAATCTATCAGAACAGCCCTCTAAAATGATTTTACTAATTTGATTATCAGACAACAAAGTAACAAAATGCATATCTTATCTTTGATCTTATTTATAAGATCTTCAATAAGGAAGCTACTCTATACAGCAGAGAAACTGAAGTTGAGTACCCGGTAAAAATCTTTCTCAGAATAAAACTTTAGAAAACTTCTGGAAAACTTAATTAGAGAATGGCAACTGTTGCCTACAATTAGACTTGAGAATGGTTTTCCAACTGGTAGTCCCCCATTAAAAAGTAAAGGGCTATGTGCAGACGGTTTTGGATGAAGAATACGGTCATAAGTCTCAAAACCTCAGAATAAAGCAGGATAATTTATGCATTAGTCACTAGTCTTCTGGGAGAAAATGTGAAAAGAATTAAATTAGAATTCCAAAGTACATTTTTGGGTGTTTGGTTTTGAAAATTTTGTATACTGAAGGAAGAACATGATAAAATACAGTGAGATATGAGATTTTTTTTGTTAGTTATTTGTTTGTTTGAATATAGGATCTTGTTCATATACACTGAGTTTTGAAATTCTCACAAAAATGTTAAGGTTACTGAAAAAAGTCTATAAACAAGTACACTAAATATTGTCATTAGACAGGTCAAAGCAAACAGATGAAGACTTCTGTGTTTGTGGCTCATATAAAATTGCATCATATTCTGAGAAATAAATGAAAGAGAAATATATCTGAAATTCTGTGTTGTTTTTCAACTTTTTTAGTGAAAGTATTGTCTTTTATGCTTATAAGAATATGTGTACCTGTCTGTGTAGATATGCCTGAAATGAGAACATAGAATGTAAAAATAAACCTATGAGAAAAAATTCTGAGTGTCTGAAAATTTTCACTGAGGTTAGTGGAGTTCTATTTTGACATATCAGTGGAGAATCTAGTCTGAGTAAATCATAAAGGCAAAATTTCTGTATTGCTGCATTCAAGAAGACAATCACCTATTCAGCTGACATCAAGGTTAATATAAGAAAGCTACTGAATTAGAACCCATCAGAATGTACGTTAAGTGTCCAAATTCACAGTTGCAAAAAAACATATAAGCAAAAGTTAATATTTATTGTTTCCATAAATTGCTGAATTTGAAATTTCAACATTTTTTCAGCAAAAGCTGAGATTCAGAAAAGAGCAGCAAAGAATAAACAGGAGGATGTGTCATATGGTAGTGTTCTCAATGGGTAAATGGAGCAAGGGCAAAAGTCCCTCAGCTTTATATCCTCATTCCATAACTGAAATAGACATGACATCAGGATACTGTAAAGACATCAAATCCTTGATACTGTTGATTCTGAGCTTCCAACAAGTTCAGGAGTTATCTTGAAAACACCTAAGGAAACTCCTTGGAGTTTGCCTTAAGAAAAAAAATCTTTATAAGGTTCTTTGTATATCTATCTACACTATCTAAACCTTCCTGTAAATAACAAGATATATGGCCTTCTAAACCTTCCTTTAAATAACAAGATATATGGCCTGCTTGCAGAGTGTCAAAATTACATGTGATAGAAAAATGTTTTTGCTTTAAGTGCATTTGGAATTATATTGAAAAGAACAAAATACATCTCACAACATATTTTATTCAAAGCTCACACAATGCAGTGGAGATACAAACAATTATATTACAATTTTCAATATGCCCTGGGACTGCATGTTTATGAATATTTCTACTTTAACTGAAGTATTCCAGAATTAAACATTCAAAGAACAAACACAAAACATAATTAGGATTTTAATCCATAAAATTAAATAAAACCATAAATCTCATATATTTGAAACACATTTTCAATTAGTCATCAGTATTCCCCTCAAGAAATGATCTGATAGGAAAAGAATAAGTAGTCTGTGTATCTTTTTTTTTTTCTTTCTTTCTTTTTTCTGGATGCTGCCTGAACTTTTGTTTTCAGGTTCTTTAACTGACTGAGGTAGCACTTGTATAGCTCAGAATGGGACCAACACATAGTTTCAGTCACTTTAACTGAGTGCAAATGCTGTACCACTACAGTCAATTTATAGAGAAGAATACTCTAAAATTGCAATTCAGGTTCAAGGTGAATCATCTAATAAATATGACTGACTGCAAGAGGAACTTAGGCTTAGTAAGTTCCTAACTTAAATATCTCCTTTAAGTACTCAAAGCAAGGTTTCATAAATCTCAAAAAAATCCTAACAATTTACAGGAATGAAAGGATGCACGCTGTCTTGTACTTAACATTTCAGTGGTATGGCAGAAGCACAAACGGACTCTGAACTCTGGTCCTCCAGCTTGTACGAAAAGTCATTGGATACTGAAATACCTCGCTTTTAGCTGAAGTTATTTGTCATTCACATCTTCACTTGTATATTCTAATGATCTTAGGGAGTTTATTTTTTTATTAGTAAAACCTTTGCCACTCTCTTTCAAATCTTCAATCGAGTACCAATAGCTTACATACATCAAAAACATGTACAGTTATTCACCAAAGAAGAAAAATGATCATTTGAAAATATTACAATAAACAAATAAGTACTTGTTTGACAAAACCACCCCAAAACCTTGCTGGAAACTTGTCATGATATGACAAGAGGTTTATTTTTCAAACCAGTCTCTTTCTTGCTATTGTATATTCAAGTTATGGCACTTGATATTAAATTGCACACAGCCTAAAACACACAGCTCCATGGGCTATAATGATCTGTCTCTGCTTTGCCCAGACTGAAGTAAACATCATACATGTGGTACTCATTTCACATAAATTTCAGTTTCTGATCGGTGGTTACTGTCACTCGTTCAAGATAACAAACAGAAAATTATGGGAGAGCAATGTGGCGCAAAGTAGCCTGGAAGTTATCCACAGAGCATGTCTTTTATATCTCAAATTGTAATCCAGCTCACAAGAATGCCTTTCATGTATGAAGAAGGAGGTTATTATCCTATCAGTATACAATCTGTTAATAACAAACATCAGGGCAGAGAGATTTATTTGCCCTGACAGCTTTGTGAACAGGCTTAGAAAATGTTCTGAATAGTGAAATACATTAAGAAAAAGATGTTATTTGTGGCAGAAGACAGGAAAGGGAGCTTTCCTCCTGGAATTTAGGAAACTTCAGCCAGCCAAAACATAGCAAAAGTTCCAAAATATATTTGCAAGATTAATGAGAGACAGACCATCTCATTTTCACCTCAGATTTAAAGGTGAAAGCCATGTCACTTGGGGACACATTTTCCAAGGAACCGTACTGAAAAGCTATCAATTTCAATCATACAAAAGCATAGGTAGAACTGAATTCCTATGAAAAGCTGGTCATTTTATTGGTCTGACCTCTGATTTAACCTGTTAACGCGAACAAATAATTTCATTCAGCCTGTACTCGTGCATTCTCTGCTTCTATGGTTTTTCTCAAGAAATGTAATGGAATAGAAGATGGAGGCAACTTGCTCATGTATACATGGTCCTGGAGGCATAGTCTGCTGATTTATTACACCTCTAGANTTTAGTCTGATCATTATTTTGTGGTACTTTAAGGAATAGTTGCACAGACATAGAGATGTAACTGTAAAATTAAAAAAATTCAGATGTTCTAATTGCATGTATTTTCAGAGTTGAATATAAGGTGCAATATATGATATATTTGCAATAGATTTTTGTTAGCTGTTACAAAAAAGTTTTGAAAGAGTTCAGCAAATGATACTATATGCTCCTTCAGTCAGTCAGAGGAGGTTCTTCTTGTTTTAAAGACTTATGCACTTCATAAACAATAGAGGTGGAAATTGAGCTACAGAATTCCTTCCTTCCTCTCCATCCTCATGAGTGCTGCATATGAGAATAAAATCCAGGTTTTCTGCCAGTCTAGTGCCTTCATTACTTCTCTCTCAGGTAAGCTGCTACCACAGGCATGGCTCAGGCAGTTATAGGTGGGTGTTGGAGGTGCTGCACATCAAGGGCCAGACATAGGAGGCCACTGAGCTCTGACATCTGCTCAGAAAATGTGTGTGTCAAAGACAACGAGCATGATAAAGACTTTAGCAAGCTCTGTAAGCACTTCAAAAAAGATCACAAAAATGCCTTGGTTGAATTTGACTTTCTTTAGTCACTAGTTACATTCTTGTCTGGCTCTCCCTAATATTTGGAATGAACCTTTGTTTTTGTACTAAAAATAGTTACCTCTCACCTGCACTTTCACAAGTGTGAAGCAGTAACATCTGTAACCAACCTAAAGTGAAAAGGCATCTAACAATTTTTTTGATATTATGTTGTAAAATACATTTATAGTTTCTGCTCTTGATATTTGTATTTTAAACACTCGTTCCATATTTTCAAAGAAATAAAGTGAGAGATTTGAAGAAAAAACCTTCAAATGTAACAATTTAGGTTTCCATTTATCAAGTAAAAGTTACTGTCCTCAATAGAAAAGATAATTCAGCAATCCTGTTAAAGTATTATTGATCTGTTATGATCATTACACAGTAGAAAGATTGACTATGAGCTATTTTCATTAAAATTATTTGTTCACATCTCATGTTGTGTTTTGTGGTTTTTTTTTTTAAATTAACCTGTCAGCTGATGAAAAAGTGCTGAACTTGCAGACTGAAGTCCACTATGTAAAAAAGATAGGTAAAAGCAGAAAACTAGTGTTTACATTTGTTAGGAGGAAACATTTTCTGTAAGAATCCAATATTTCCTCTCTGTAGGTTTAAACAAGGACAATCCATTTAGGGCAATTCCCTGAAAAAAAAATTCCGGCAATCTGTATTATAGGTGTTTGTGAAGAGCACAGACACTGGAAAACATAATCAAGTTAATTACTATTGGGTCTGGAATTCTGACTCATCAGTCAAACGATGAACTTCCTTGCTCTGCATTGTGTTAGTGTGTGTCAGCCTACTCAGTTGAGAGCTGGAAAACCTTGGAAAAGGCTACATTATCTGTGAAGTGATGGCCAAACAGGTATATACTAAATCACAAAGACAGGAAAATCCATTTTGCATCTCTTGCCATCTGACTGATGGGAGGAGGAGAGGATGAAAGATTTAAAGATTAATGTTTTTCTATCACAATGGTATTTTTTGCTTCCGGTCTTGTATCTGCAGGATTAACGGTTCATTAATATTAGACACAAGGATGCATTATGGTCCAAATTATCAAATCTCCTACAGAAACTGAAGTAAAATTCATGTGTACATTCAAAAAAAAATCACATTTTCTTTACTAACTGTTGTCTTAAAGACATAGTTTTCAAACATCACCTCCTAAAGGCACAGAAGCAGACAATTCCCAAATGCTGGAATTCAAGCAGGAGAGGTGGAAGGCTGGCTTGGCTGAGCAGGAATCTTCTCTTGGAAATAAGGTAAAAAAAGAAAGGTGGAAATAAGATCAAGTAACATTGAAAGAATACAGAGATTCTGCTTGTGCTCTAGGGAGAATGTTTGTGCAGCCAAAACTCAAGTGGAATTGCATTGGACCATAAATGTGGGGAGCAATAAAAAAAGTTTTTTTCTAATACATTAATGGCAATAGGCAATATAGAAATATAATTGGCCCATTACAGGATGAGGATGGTCACATCACAAACAGGGGCAGAGCCTGAGGGAACGGCCTGAAGTTGTGACAGAGTTGGTTTAGGTTGGATATTAAGAAGACGTTCTTCACCCAGAGGGTGATTGGAGGCTGAAACAGGGTCCCCAGGGACGTGGCCATAGCACCAAGCCTGATAAAGTTTAAGAAGCATTTGTACAATACTCTTGGGCCCATGGTGTGACTCTTGAGGATGGTCCTCTGCAGGGCCGGGAGCTGAACTCGATGATCCCTGTGGATCCCTTCCAACTTGACATACGCTGTAATTCTGTGATTCTGTGAATTCACATGTGCAGTAAAGATCAAGGATGTCAAGATCTGAGGACCAAGAGGTCTTTGTCCGTGGATGCATTTTTAAATTTAAATGATTTCTTATTAAAGCAGCCATGCTTATTCTAGGGCTTAGGTAATTAGAAAGAAGAAATTAGATTCTCTAAGAAAACATCCACCACCACAGATTAAAAAAAATAATAAATTTTCTTATTCTCATTTAAGCCTAAGTAATATTTAGATGACCTTTCTTCACACGTGTATGAAAATAAGAGCGAGAACATTTTGAATCTTCTGATTCAAATTAAGGAAGAGAAGGTTGAGAACAGAGTGTCTTGCAAGTTCATGTAGAAGTAAATGGTGCAGCTCATTAACACATAATCAAACATACTTCTAGAGGAAGTGCCTTTTTTGTTCCAGATTTCTGAGATTACAATTCAAGTGTTTAGTGGAATATGATTGCAGCCCTCACTTAGTGCAGCATTTTTTTCTGGTAGTTTCTGCTATTTTAGCACTTTGGAGGCTGGTCACATAATAACACTGTCGTGGTTTGAGCCTTGACTTTGTATTGCAAACCAACATTCCCCTTTAAATTCTGTATAATAGCTTGGAAGTTCTGAGTATGACATTTTCTCAACAAAGATGTCTGTAGAAGTTGGAAAATCCATTTAAAAAGTCACTGGGCACAGTGATTTTGAGTCAGAAAAGTTAGTGGTATTTCATTCAAGCGGTATGCATAGGGCATCAAAAGCAGGAGAGTCATGCAGTTGTCAGGCTTTTCCCATGTTGTGACTACTTATGGCATATTTAGGTTCTCTGTGTCTTCCTGAGAGACAAGCCAAAATTCACATCAACTTTGCAGGACAGATATAAGTCCTTATGTGTGGTATAAAGTTGAGGAACCGAAAAGTGAGAAATAAAGATTTGCTCAAAGCCTCATAGTGGCTCAAGCAAAACATTCAAGAAACAGTTCTCAACCATTATTATGCTTCACCACATTTTGTGTCTGGAAGTTTGTCTTGTTCATAGTCAGAAAAAAAATCATTGTAGAAAGAAATATCCAAGATAGATGCTTTCTCCACATGGCTATGGACATTCAGGAGAAGCAAGCAGCTATATGCACACAAGGTTTGGACATACAGCCCCACAATATTTAACTGTTTTGGGATGTCCTAGTAGTGGCTTCCTTTTTCTCTAACAGTTTAGACTTAAGAAGATCCTAAAGAGCCCTATAAATTGTTAAATGTACTGAGTTCTGCTGAAAACAAACTAGCTTTCTATGTATCTGTTTGCTAGAGGAGATGTAAGGAAGTTATGCCAAAGCCAGTAGTACAAAAATTCTTGTGTTTAAAAATTGTATGAGTTTGTTCCAGAGTGTCTCTACTAGCTTTGAAAGGACACACTACCTGTTCATTCTTTTAACAGTCCATGATGAAGAAGACCTCTTTGAACTTAATAAGACTGAAGAGGTCGATGTGAAGAAAAGTAGTTTGAACCTCTTGCATGTTTCTCTTGTCCTGTGCTGAAACCTGCCTATATGAGCTGAGGAAAGCTTACCAGTGGTATCTACTGTCCCTTACTGGACAAGAGATTCATGGGCAAGAGATTTTGTTTTCAACCAGAACGGATAGAGAGAGATGAAAATCATGTCTGCACTGGTTTCTATGAATTCCTAGAAAGTTATAGCAAGATCAGAGGAAAAAAGTTATAGCAAAATAGCTCTAACACATATTGTGATTCTGGTGGATTAAAAAGAAAAACAAACAAACAAACAAAAAAACAAAAGCAAAACCAAAACCAAACAACACCCCCCCCCCCAAAAAAAAAAAAAAAACCAAACCCAACAAATAACAAACAAATAAACCAAAAGAAGAAAACCCCAAACAAAGAACATACACAAANACTTCAGTGATGTACTTATTATTTATATAGAGTTAGCAGTAAACTAATTGTTTGAGTTCTTCACCTTGTTGGATGAAGAGGTAGTAAAGAATACTTTTCTGAGTGAAAGTATGATATGTTGCCTAAAATAACTTTCTGTCTTTCAAGAACTTTGGTTAGAGGTCATGGTGAGCCTGTCTTTTTAAACAAGAGTGTCTTCAAAAACCCTTAATATTTGCTGGTTTGCTTTTATTTCACAGCTTCAATATAACAAACAATATTTCTGGATTTATATCCATTGCAACTATTGTCTGTGGATGATTGTTACGTTATCTTAACACTTTTGTACTAGAAATAAATGACTCAATCAAGGTCAAATAACAGGTCTTGATCACTCAGGCATTTTCAAGAAGTCAAATCAGTTTTCCATTTCAAACTGAAAATGACATGTGTTTTTAACTAGTCTTGTAAGTATTAGAAAATATTGTGATGAAGACAGTTCTCCTAAGACCCTGGCCCCAGTGAACTTAATGAAGAAAAATCCAGCTACTAAATTAAACATGTCTGGACTTTAATATAACTTTCTTGAGATGCATATAGGTATGAAACAGTCAATGAAGTGGTAAGGTTACATTTTCTTTTCTATGCACACTTTTTTATGTTATTGTCTTTGGGGGGATTGTGAACCAGACTTGATTCACTGTTTTACATATAAGGCTTCACTGTCTTCTCTAATAGAGATATTATCTTTGTTCTTATTTCCATTTGTACTTTCCCTTTAAATTAAAATTAATCATTCAAACTGAAGTGTATCTCTGGATTTCAGGGGTTTTTAATTGACTGGTTGTCACTGATTTTGATTTTAGTGTGCTCACAACTATTACATTTTAGAAGAACAAGTAGATGCAAGATATCTCACAAGAGAGTTTTTATCACACTGTGTTTCCAGTTCAATTCCCAGTCCAGATAGCTGAGTCATGAATACCTATCCAACAGAAAAATAAACTTCCAAATATGTCAGAGTTCAGCAGAAAGTGCCAGGGTATTTCATACATGCCATCTTGACATCTTTAAAATGTTATGATGTTAAATTCTCTCAGAGGTGTCTTAAGCTAGAGCTTTCCAGAGAGCCTCAGGGTACAGGGAACAGTTGCCTGTTTTCTTTAGTTTCTCCTAGCTATATTTGGCTTAGCTACAGAAGACTTTATTTTTCCCTTTAAAAGTCCCAAGACCATAAATGCTATGTCAAAGGGTTTTGTTTTGGTTTTTTTTAGACTTACAATTACTAGCTACAAATTCAAAACATTTTAAAATGAAATCGTGTTTGGATTCCTGATTTGTGGGAAGTGTTTGTAAGATATGAGCACACTAAAACATATTGGCTGTTAATATAAAGTTAATAAATCTTTTATATTTAATTATATTTAATATTTAATTATATTTCTGATAATTATTCCTCATGTTGGTTATGTTATTATTACTATTATAAAACAATAGGGCTTAATTATACCTTTAATAAGTTTAGGATACTTCTATAACAGATTATACAGATGTGAAAGTGAAGACAACTCTTAATTTTTACCAAGTCCCATGAACCTCTTTAAAACAGACTTAAAAAACCTTTAGCTTGTGACTTTACAGAATTATAAAATATGCCAATCTGGATGGCACCCACAAGGATAATCAAGTCCAACTCCTAACGCCGCACAAGGCAATCCACAAGAGTCGCACCACGTGCCTGAGAACATTGTCCAAATTCTTCTTGAACTCTGTCAAGCTTGGTGCTGTGACCACTGCCCTGGGGAGCCTGCTCCAGGGCCCAACCACCCTCTTTCTAATATCCAACATAAACATCCCTGACACAACTTCAGGCCATTCCCTCTGGTCCTGTCACTGGACACCACAGAGAAGAGATCAGTGCCTGTCCATCCCCTCTTCCTCACAAGAAAGTTGTAACTGCAAGGAGGTGTCCCCTCAGTCTCCTCTTCTCCAGGCTGAACACACCAAGTGCCCTCAGCTGCTCCTCATACAGCTTCCCCTCAAGGCCCTTCACCGTTGTCCTGCTTTGGACAGCCTCTAAGAGCTTAATATGTTTCTTATATTGTGGTGGCCAAAACTGCACACAGTATTCAAGGTGAGGCCGTCCCAGTGCAGAGCAGAGCGGGACAATCCCCTCCCTCATCCGCCTGGCGATGCTTTGCCTGATGCCCTCGAGGACATGGTTGGCCCTCCTGGCTGCCAGGGCACTGCTGACTCAGATTCAACTTGCCACTGACCAGAACCCCCAGGTCCCTTTCCATGGTGCTTCTTTTCAGCACCTCATTCCCCTGTCTGTATGAACATCCCATCCCAGCTGCAGAATCCAGTGGATTCCCTTGTTGAACTTCATGTGGTTGGTGATCACCCAGCCCCCTAATTTGTTGAGGTCTCCCTTCAGGACCTTCCTGCCTTCAAAGGATTCAACAGCTCCTACCAGTTTTGAGTAATTTTCAAACTTCCTTAGTATCCATTCAAGTCCAACATCCAAGTCATTTATGAAGGTGTTGAAGAGCACAGGGCCTGAGGAATCCCACTAGTGACGGGTCACCAGTCTGATGTCACCCCATTCACTGTTACCCTCTGTGCTCCATCTGTGAGCTAACTGCTCACCCACGGCATGTTGTTTTTATCCAGCTGCATGCTGGACATTTTGTCCAGAAGGATCCTGGGGGAGACAATGTTGAAAGCCTTACTGTAGTCCAAAATAATTATATTAACTGGCTTCCCTTGTTCAGTTGGATGGGTTACCTTGTCATGAAAAGAAATCAGTTTTGATAGCAGGACTTCCCTCTCACGAAGCCATGCTGGCTGTATACTAATACAATTTGGTTTATTGGCAGTGTTGAGGAAGACAGACATAGGATAGCCCTCAGCCTTCCGTACTCTGCCTTACCAGTGTTGCTCCATCAGGGACATTTCTGTGGCATAACAGAGGCTCTTTCTTTGATTCCAAGACCATACCACCAATGTGCTAGTTAAATATTATCAAAACAATTAACCCTTTCATATAATTTTATACTTGCTTCTAGAAACAGCAACATTTTTCTTTTGGCACTGCATAGTAAAAAAATACATGCAATACCTCCCATAAGGCATCTTCTATATTTAATAGTCAACTATGTCCAATGTAGCTGTGTGTTTATGTTTTGTTTTGTTGTTTGTTTGCTTGTTTTTCTTTTGGTTTGAGCAATATTATTTGCCTCTACATTTAATAAAACTCCTAAGGATAGAAAAAAGTGACATTTAATTTTCTTGGCTTTCATTACCACATTGTTGTGTCTACATATGCACTCACTCATCTAGGGCTGCTCACACCCACCCTTCCACCCACCTATGTATATACAAAGCTAATCACAGTGTTTTTAAAATAAAATAATTCCTTAGTGCCTAACCACAGTGGCAACCCTTCCAGATCATTTTGTTCACCATGAATAAAATACATGGAATACTCCACTACGGAATCTTTTGGTTAAAACTAATATTATTTAAAACCACAGTATTTAAGCTTCTGGAGCTATGTTGTCTTCACTGTGATTCTGGGACAGCGTTAACAGAATTTGAGTTCACAGAGTTCATAAGTGAAGATCATGAAGCACTGCAGACCAAATGTGCTAATCTGCTCTGGAATGTTGCCTCATCCCATCTGAAAAGCCTGTATTTGTGTTGAAGACATAACAAAAAGAATTTTTACTTCAGACTCACTGGAAGTGTTTTAAATACTCATCATGCTAGGGTTCTCATTTATCATCAGTGCATTTAGGTACCAATTTTATAAATGTACACTTCTATATATCACCTAGACACTAGAGATTTTCATCTCTCATCTCTCCACTCAGGGATTCAAAGACATCAAACAATAAGGTTTTTTCGCTATTTATTTATTTATTTAATTTCCTTTCTGCAGGGCTAGCTCTTTTGCTTTAAAACGGGGAATCAGATTATATGAACTAAAGCCAAATCCCACAGTTGGAGTGCTTTTAAGACTTGGAACAAGTTAAGATGTATGTTTTCTTATTTATGAAAGAGGAAAAGAATGGCAGACAAAGAAAAGATAGGATAAAGGGAGGATAAAGAGAAACTGTACTTCTGTGGTTATAATGTAACTATGGAGTTAGAAACTGAGAGGTCTTTGCAGAGATTGTGTGATGTTGGCCATTCCCTCAAAACAGAAAAAGATAACAGTGTTTAGAGAAGATGAAATGCTTTGCACTAAACAGAAAATACCTCATTCTTTCGTGCAGGCTCCTTAATAGAATGTGCCTGTAATTACTTTCATCAATAACACATTTTCGATATGATGTTTGGGTATAACCTTTAGCAGCTTTCATTACTAATATTGCCAGAGGTATATCTGTTAATACAAGGGCACACGCAAGCACATTTCCACATTCACATTCTGTTAAAAGCTGTTTGTAAAGGTGTTGCAAACTCAAGGAATCTAAAAATAAAAAAAATGCACTTTTAATTCAACCTGCTTAGGCACATACATTCTGAACAGTTTTGGATTTTGTGATCCCATACTGCCTCAATTGCTACTGAGGATGAACAACGTACTGTAAGGAGATTTTTTTTTTCCTTTATACTAAAATTCCTACCATTATAATTGAATTACTGCAGTACTCCAGGTGGAGTTGCACCAAACCAGAGCAGAGTAAGAGAATCCCCTTTCTCAGCCTGCTGGTCATGCTTCTTTTGTTACAGCCCAGGATAGGATACAGTTGGCTTTCTATGCTCCAAATGCACTTTGCTAGATCATGTCCACCTTTTTATCCAACACCACCAAATCCTTTTCCTCAGGGCTGCTCATCATTCCACTTGTCACCCAGTCTGTATTCGTGCTTGGGATTGCCTTCACCCAGGTGCAGGACTTTGCCCTTGGCCTTGTGGAACTTCATAAGGTTCACATAGATCACTTTTGCAAGCCTGTCAAGGTCTCTGTGGATGGCATGTCTTCCCTCCAGTGTGTCAATTGTCCCACACAGCCTGGTGTCATCAGCAATCTTGTCAAGTGTGTACTTGATCCCACTGTCCATATCACTGACAAAAGACGTTAAACAGCACTAGTCCCAGTAACAACTGAGAAATGTTCTTCACCACTGCTCTCCACCTGGACATCAAGACATCGACCACAACTCTGACTACAACCATACAGCCAATTCTCTATACAAGGAGCAGTCTACCTGTCAAATCCATACCCCTCCATTTTAGAGACAAGGATGTTGTGTGGGACAGTGTCAAATGTCCAGGCAGATGACATCAGTGCCTTATTAACCAATGCTGTAGCTGTTGTAGAAGACTATGAAATTTGTCAGGTATGACGTGCCATATTGGCTGTTACCAGTCACCTCCTTATTTTCCACGTGCATTTGCAAAGTTCCCAGGAGGATCTGCTTGATCATCTTGCTGGGCACCGAGGTGAGACTGACAAGCCTTTAGTTCCTTGGGTCCTCCTATTTCTACCTTTTTAAAAATGGATTTTACGTTTCCCCTTTTCCAGTCAAGTGGAAACTTCACCAGTTTGCCGTGACTTTTCTAATATGCTGGGGAATGGCTTAGTAACTTAATGTCTTGATTCCCTTGACTCTTGGGGCCTTCAGTTACATTTCATCAGGTCTCAGGAACTTGTGCACATTCAGATTCCTCCTTAGATGGTCTTGAATTGGATCTTCTACATTTTCACAGTCCCTGCCATTTAATTTTGTTTTGGGGATTGGTTGTTTTTTTTGTGTGTTTTTTTTTGTTTGTTTTTTTTGTTGTTGTTGGGTTTTTTGGTTTTTGTTTGTTTGTTTGTTTGTTTTTTGTTGCCTTTTTTTTTTTTAGTCAACCAAAATATGGAACAGAACTTAAAATCAAAGAATGGGTTTAGATTTTTAGGTATGGAAATGGAAATAAAAATCTTAGATCCTTGATTCTTGGAAAAGTTTTCACTGTCTTTCTTCTCCTGCCTTAATTTTTAATTAATTTATTTCATTTTGGATTTTGAGTAACATTTTGTTGCTCTTGGGAAGATGACAAATTTTTTGAATGGTTAAGTGCTTTTGTTGGAAAAGTGGAAAGAAACATTTATCCAGTGTAATATTCACCAGCCTTTGACTCCTTTCGGTTACTGACGGTGGCCAGGATATTTTCAGTATTCTGGGGCAAGTAATTTTGAGACTTGTGCTCAACTCAAATGGATGGGTTTTGTCTTTCAAATGAAATAAAACTCCAAAACAGTAGCCGTTACTTCTTGCAGGACAGTACAAAAAAACCAACCAACCAACCAACCAAAACCAAACAAATAAAAAACCCTTACACACTCGCAAAACTATTATGCTTAGCATTAAGACTTTTAAAGTTACTATAATACTGTCCACATTATAGGTGATGTGGAAATAGCATACTGGTGTGATGCATGGTGGAACAACACAGTTTAATCCTCCTTTCCAAGGAATTTCAGCCTGCTGAGGTAATAATTATATTTTAAGTCTCTTCTTTTCCACATGGTAATCCTTGTGAATTAAAGGTAGTATTTAGAAGCAAGGTTACAAGCCATAAAATGAAGAGCATTATGTTCAATATTTTATTATGACTGTCCAACAATTAATATTTAATACTAGTATTTCATGTTTTACTGCCTATAAATTTTACCAATAACAATAATAATGTGCATATAAGAAGCAGAAAGCAACCCATTTTAGGTGTCTAAAAAAATTTC
>VWZG01007845.1:138956-165600 GCA_013396735.1 Grallaria varia
AAAAAAAGAGACTGTGAATGTCAGTTGTATGTACATAGAGAATAACTTACAAATAATGTTTCTGATTTTCCAAGTTTCATTTTTTTGGATAAATTTCTACCTCAGTTGTCTTAAGTTAAATATCAAAAAAATGAGTGAATGGTTGTTTTATGTTGACTATATTTCTTGCCAGAGTGAATAACCTGATCTATTTCTTTGCAAAGTTTATGAAGAGAACTCTGTGTTCTGTCTCTCCAAACTATAGCAAAGGTCAACCAGTACAATAAATTACTGACCTCAGTTTAATTCTTAAAAGGATATTGTTTTCTACTTTAAAAATAAAATCATAATTCCTAGAATTATAGTATCATGGTTTGAGTTGGAAGGGACCTTACAGATCACCTAGTTTCAACACACCCTGCCATGGGCAGGGAACTTTCTACGGGACTAAGTTACTCAGACCCCCATCCAGCCTGGTCTTGGACACCTCCAGAGATGGGGGATCCACAACTTATCTGGGCAAATAAGGGGGAAAAACCCCAAAACCTAACATAAGGGTAATTAATACAAATTACATCATTACTGTCAGCCTCAAACGACACCAGTGAGATTCTCTCCTTAAAATGGTGAAGAATAACCTAAAATGAAATCTTAATCCAAGAAAGGACCTTCTCCAGTACATCATCAAATATATTTTCTGAGAATAACTGTGACCATTTGGCAAATAAGATCAGAAAGACATGTTAACATCAGTGTATGTGCAGACATGTATACATGCACAAAGCCCTAAAAAAATCCCCAATAAATCCTTCCATACATTGCTAACTTTGAAGTCCTGATTTTGATATGTGTATTCCAACAATGCTTTAATATATGCTACACCTGTAAGAGAACTCAGCTCTGGTGAACATGTGTACATCTGTAACAAAAAGCTACATAGACAAAAGGTTTCTAGAATGTGCAAAACTATAATGAAAATATTCACAGAGCAGTGGTTTGATCACTATATGAATTAAAATATATTTACCTTCCAGTTCACCTATCCAGCATCTCTCATACCACTTCTGCTTAAAATGTTGTACTCTAAGGATGAAAGACTTCGGAGTTGTCCACATTTAAGGGTTTTGTAGTTATTTGACTTTGCCCTTCAAACACCCTCACAATAGTGCCTATGCTATGACACACACGGGTACACCCACATTATCACATTGCTTAAGAATGTTACAGGCTTTTTAAAAAAAAAAAATAAAATTTCTCAATCTTGCATTGAACAGGCATTTACACAATAGAATTACAAAGTTTTATGCAGATGTCTTCAATCCACCCACACCAAAATTTGAATAAAAATGGGTAGAGATCCAGACAGGTTATTTACAAAATATCACGCTCATGAGATGTGCACAGATCAAACACTTGAACTAGGCATTCAACAGAGACAAGAAGAAGGGAAAAATTCTAATAAGCTTCCAAAACACAATCTTGCAGTTATCAAAAGTGACATTACTTGTACAGTAATTAACATTCTTAATTTATTCAAAGTGGTTCAAGATTTGAAAATAAGACTAATGTCTGATTAAAAGTGGAACCCCCGAGGCAAAATGAAATTATGAGAGGCTATGAAAAAAAAAAAAATAGCTGTACACAAAAATATTAAAAACCTCCTAGATAATATGCTTGACATGTTCAGTAGAGATTAGAGTTCAATGTTCGCAGACGTTGTTTTCTCCAGACAGTGCTAATTTGTTTCCAATTAGTGGAAAATGTACTGCAACTGACTTACCAGACTCAAGTGGTCACAGGAATACTGTCTCCACTTGTGATCTTGCCACAGAAAACTGTTCTTTCTTGTGCTACCTTGTTCTGGAAAATTATGCCCAGTCAGTTGCCTGCTTACCATGTACTCAGTCTTTTCTTCTTTTTTTTTTTTTTTTCCCCAAATAGGTTATAATTTGTGAGAACACACATTATTTTAGACATCCCCTCAACCACATTAGATGCCACTACAGAAGAGCTCTCTGGTAGCTGCTCTGGTGGAAATAATAACAGAGTAATTGAAACCGATTATAATACTGTACTTAATTCACTTGCAACAGTCTGCAAGCATTTGCATGGGATACTGAACAAAGATTAATGGGCTTCTGTTCTCAATGTGTTGTTGCTTCTGCCTTTTTTTTTTTTTCCCGGCAATTTTTAATGTCCTAATCTTTAATAGGAAAATGGATTTTGCACCTTTTTAGGAGTAGGTAATTGTTCCCTTATGAGTCTAGTCTTTCTGATACCTTTTCAGTGACGTGTGAGTCACCCTCAAGCACTGTAGGAAAAGAAACCCAGTTTCTACAGAAAGATAATGGACTTTTGCATTAAGATGACACAACTGCTTGCCTTTCCAAATACAAATTGGGAAAGTCTCTCCCACTTTTGATAAGCTGCAGTTAAAAGATGTCAGCATCTCAAAAGAGAAGCCAATTCAAGAAATAAAGTCAAAAGAAAGAATCGCCCCTGAGTGCAACTCCACAACCCTCCAGCTGCACAAAATACCTCTTCAGTAAGGCAAGGCGCACCTAAGGTCAGCGCTGCATGGAAAAACTCCCAAGCCAGGAACCAGGTCCAGCCAGGCAGGGGACTCATTGCCACTTCTCCAACAAACTTTGTGAAATCAACTAGGTAACGCAAGGGTCAGATGTCAGATACTGGAACATAAAGGTCAGCACAAAGAATAATTAGAAAATTGAGAGGTGTAAGTGTTTAAGGAAATAAGCCAAGACGAAATATCTTGCCAATTCATGCTAAGTGGCAGATAGCAATATTTTTCATTATTTGGCAAAATGGTACAGTCGTAAGACAGTGGTCTGGAAATGAGACATCCTAAGCTTCACCTTTGCCATTGACCAGCTGTGGATCATGTTATGGGTAGGTGAGTTCAAGCTCTGTAGCTCATTCTTCAGCTGTAAATTAAGACTAAAGTATTATGTCCCTCTACTTTTTTATAATTTTTAAATAAATTACACATCTCTATCAAATATGAAACATTAAACAATTCTGATTATTTCTTTATTTTTTTCTGTCTTACCATCTGGGATTCTATGGAAAGAAAGAATATATTGCAAACCTGGATGAATATATTAAAATTTAGAAATTTGTTTCTTTTGTAATGAAGTAAAGGCTTTGTATTATCATGTTGTGATTAAAAAATGAAAAAAATTACTACTGCTTCCTTAGTTTATTACTGTTACTGAGAGATGAGATTAGATTTTACTTTTTCATAGTTACAGTTCTTGTAACTTCTGGCATAACTGTTATCCCAATGTTGCATTACATCATCAATTAATGATCCAACCAAATGAACAAGAAACTTCTATCCTCTACTAAGGCTTGGTTAGAACTATTTAGTAAAGTCATTTGACATTCTTTTGCCTCATTTTTCTCAAACTTATAACAACTTTTTAAAAGGTAATATCCTATGTTAATATCTCAGATCACTACTTACTTAAAAGCAGTTTCCTCCACAGTTTCACTTTCTATAAATCATCAAAATTAATTGAAAATACATTTATTCAAAACCTTTCTAATCAATTCTAGTTAGAATATTGCTATCAGAGATAATATGCTTTTCCTAGAGACACATAAATAATATATAAATTATTTCTCAACTTTTGCTTACAGTTATAGGGCACATAAATAAAAGTAATTTATATCAGCAGCCAGTATTGGCTTATATTTATACAGTTGTTTAGAGGACTGAAAAAAAAAATCATATCTGAAAATCAAAGTCTTTTTATCAGGTTGTGTGCTCATTTGGTTTGGTTTTGTTACTTCATTTTGCAACCCTTGCTACTGCCGTGCACAGCAGGAAATTCAGCTGAAGTCAAAAGACTAGGTAAATAAACAAAGCAGCTGCTTTAAAATACTTCAGACAGGGCCAAGTCCAGAATTACAGGGCAAGCTAAAATAAGGGAGGTAAAAACTTAAAACAATATAAAAATATCTCATATATGTGTGATAAGGGGCATTTCATTCAATTTTTAATTAATCCAGTGAGGTTTTTTAAATGAAGGAAGAGTGATGGAGGGAGATTGCTAGTTGAAGACTAAGGGTCTAGTTCTGGTTTTGGGTGCACACGTGTGGTTCCTATTTAATTCAGAAGAGTCCTGAGGCCACAGTTTTGCCCTGAGTGATTTGTGACAGATGGTGAATAACAAACAAACCCTTTGAGTGGAGATCAAGGGCTTTGGGTGAGCACTTTGGATTCTTGCCTGGGAAGATGCAAGGGCTTTGTTATAACTTGTATTTCAGCAACCTTTACCTGTCACTAAAGCTTACATAAACACAGGAATTACAAGAATGGGAGAAATACATTAAACAAATGCAAGCACCGAGGCTCAAGGGTTGTTGCTTCCGATTGCTTATCATTGTCACCTCTAACAGGACATGCAACCTGGTCTGACATATGGACAGCACGGAATAAAGAGACAGCTGACAGTTCATGTATTTTGCCAGAGTGACCAATCCAATGGACAACAAGAAAAGTTATGGTGAGAAAGCCCTTCATCATGTTATCACCTTAGGAAGATATTTTCAATCTATTGTTGTACTCTGCCAAGATGCTTCATGAAAAGAGTTTACAGTAAAATAAATGTGTTTTGGAAATGAGAACTCTTAAAAGTAATAGAAGCAGCATCTAGCTTTGACCCTGGTTTTAGGCAGAGGCTGCTGATGTATAATGCAGAGGGTTTATTTTAGAAAAAAAAAAAAAGTATTTGTACAGACATTGACTCGAAACACGTATATAGATTTGTGCGGACATGCTGTTTTCTGCAAGTTTTATGCAAACGTATATCAACAGCGTAGTTAATATTCTATTGGACTTTGTCATTTGACTAAAATATCACAAATTCAGTAAAAGAACAGTTTGACAGTCTGCAATGTAATGCTCTTTTGCTAACTCCAAGAAAGTTAGTGCTAAATTGATGTTACCAGTTTTATACTGTATCCAGTTCTGACACTGTCTACATGGAGGTGGTTTATAATGCATAATATTGATCTGGAGAATTTCTTCTCTTCTCCCTGCCTTCAGCTGTACCTTAGCTTCTAGCCTTGATCTTAAAAATTAAGATGGATACTCAGTATTATTACGTAGTAGAAAGAGTTAAAAATCAATTTTATTTCCTCGTGCTTCATTCCCTCATCTTCCAGTGCTTGAGCAGTGGGGTGTTAACAACTGTCAGCATAAAATAATTTATTAGCTGATGTTATGACAACTTCTTCCAGATGAATATATTACTATATGTATATTGTGGCTCCTGAAATCAGCTTTCTGACTAAGAATATGAAAAGAGTATAGCAACCAATCAACTGTTTTTAATGGAGTAATACTTTCATAAAACACTGCATTGCAGAAGGAGAGCAGTAAGATCTAGCTAAGAAGTGTGAACCATACATTTTTCAAGACTGATGGCTATAGATGGTAGTTACTATTTATATTATTTATACTATTTATAGTATTTATATTTACATTTCATGGACTTTAAAGTTGACCTGAATACATAAAAGAGAACAGTTTCAAAAATTTTGATTTTCGGTGTTCCAAAAGGTAATGAAATAAAACAAATGAAGGATTCTCATATTTACTAACACTAGGTTAAGTTACTAGAAAAACTTCAATTAATCTTTAGTTTGAATTCTAGATGTAGGTTAATTTTCTAATGAAATGTACTTATGAGTCCTCTAAACTTCATTTGAAGACTTCATTATCTCACAGGATGCTTTGGGACTGGAAAGTAAAAACCTGCCCTCCCATCCTGCTTTCAGGGCAATACTCAGCCACAGAAAATAATTTGTGCTATTATACTGTAGTCTTTCCTAACCTTTCAAACATCATAAATCCGTTACTGCTCTGTCATCTACAATTCAATTTGTTAAATGCAGACCTTATTCAGCCCTTCATTAGTCCTGTGCATCTTTTCTATGCTTCATTATTTTACACAGATGTAAATCTTCACTACTGAAAAGAATATTGAACTGCTAGTTTTCCCTCACATTGATGATTCTATGCTCATGCATAATAATTCCTTGTACAGTATTTTCTACATGAAAGAGGTAAATATGCAACAGAAAAAGATATCAGGCAACACTAGCAATATTTGTGGAATTAACTTAGTCTTTAAAAAAGATACTATGCAGAGTGCTGACCTACCAAAAAAAATCTGAGACCATGTAAAGATTATAAAATGCATAATACGTTGCTCTGATCTCCCTTAAAACAATATAGTAAGGGGCAGTTATGTTGAAATGTGGAGAATTTTATACCTAGTTGAACTTACAGAATGTCTGTGTAAATGACTGCATATAATGAAATCATCATTGGGTTAGTGCTTTAGATATAAGATGGTATTAAAATGCTGCTAAGACATTACCTATCTTGCTTAACCTCCCAATAGAATCTAATCTACTGCTGACAGATTCAATATTTCTATTTAAAAATTGAGCCAATAATCAAATCATGTGATTAGATTAAACATCATGGAACGTAAAATAAATGCTATGCATGTATTTTTATGTGTCTTTCTTTCCATTTCACCTTTTTTTTTTTTTTTTGATATTTGAGGTTATTAAAGTAAGAATACAAAAATATTCTTGTCTTTCAAATAGCTGATATATTTGGGGAAAATGATAGCAAGTGTAATACCAGCATGACCTTGAGAAGAGCTCAGTTGGTTAGAGCATAGTGTTAATAAACATCATTCACTTAAGGGTTGGACTTGATGATCCCACAGGTCCCTTCCAACTCAGAATATTCTGTGATATAATGACCAGACACCATGAGTTGAAAACTATGAAGAGTTAAATGTCATGACATATTGCTATGGTTTTGATTGTTATTTGTTTTTTTACAATTCAGCTTTTATTTATGGAGGTTTGAACTTTCATTTTCTGCTTATAATCAATATAATTATGTATATGGTGCTTAAAAGCACTTAGGCAGTTTATGTTTATAGATATATGACCATCCAATCTTGTACATAAAAAGTGATAAACAGACCCATTGTTTTATCTTCTAAGGATTTTTATAAATTCCTAACATTGTAAAGAATAGATATATTGTATTTAAAAAGAAAATATATTACTTCAGTGTTTGTTCAGTGATTTCAGTCAAGATAAACTTAATGGAAATTTTTGTGGAAAAGATTAACGAATTATATTTTTTTAAATCTCTCACATTAATTAATAGAAAAATAAGCAATATAAACTTATGACGTGTTTTTTAATATTAGACTAAGACAATTTTGTCTTGATTTGTGTAAATTTTAAAGCAATTTATCTTGATTTATATCAAGGTACTCTGATTAGGGTATACTCTAACAATGAGTGCTTAACTCTATTCAGGTAGGTAGATGAACCCTTCACTGAATTGCTGGCACATCTTAAGCCCACTAACCATTCATTTCTGTACCCCAAGATATGAAATGAATGTCTTTTTCTTTAAGAAAAAAAAAAGCAGAAGCTTTAGGAGTAGATTACAGCAGTGCACAGTGCATGGAACTAAATATAATAAACCCACTCATTTTAATGATGTTTACATATGTGACAACACTTCTATGAAAATTATTCAGATGTGAGCTGTAAATATAAGGACTGCCATGGAAGCCAATTGAAATCCCCATCAAAGGCAATTCTCTACCTGGGAAAATAGTAATTTTGTTGCGCAGCAAATTCTGTGTTTGTGGTAACAACACCAAGTAACAAACTGCTAAGGTGTAATTCTTTACCTCCCTCTATCCTGTTGCCTTTCTACCTCTCATTTTTTTAAGGAATAAAACACAAACATGCACAGAGAGGCTATGCTTGGATTGGCTCCTCTAGGGTTTGTTATATGCAGGAACCATGCCAAGGAACCTGCATTTCTGGTGGGGCTAACACCTTTCTCTTTTCATCTGCCTGATTTGTTTCATTGTTTCTCATCTATGGGCAATTAATAGTGAATTTAATTGCTTTCTACTCCTGCATCTGTTTTAAGGAATGAACAAAAAGCCTAGACTGTAATAGAACATTTTACTGTTTTGTCCCAATGAGAACAAGTCCCAGTGTTTTGTCTGTACAAGTAAATAAATTTAGCAGAGTAATATTATCCTGAACAATAATTTGCTTATATACTCAGCTTTAGGCAGGTATCACTCCCATAGTAGCAGATGGTATGGTAGAAATAATTCTGTTGCCAAAAGAGCATGAAATTGAGAAAATAACTTGGTTTCAATGAAATAAACTTGGTATTTATAAAATTTAAGAAAAGAGAATAAGTAACTGCAGGGTTTCAATTCATCCCCATATCTAAATATTAACATGTACTAATTATCAAAGGAAATATGGCTGATCCATACTAGCAATAACTTTTACAGATTTAGGTCTCTGAATTTATTTGTCTTTGGTCAAACTGCAAATTTTGTTTCTTATAGCTGTCTCTTAGGTAGAAAAAACATCTGGATTACCAAATAGAAATTCAGTATAATAGTAATTGTATCATATTCATATAATTGTGTGTGTTTGAAGAGGTGGGTGTCTGAAGGGCGTAGTTTAAGATGGGACTTATGAGCAACACTGAGTTGCTATCATGAAGCTGAAAGAAACTAACATCAGAAAAATAAAGAAAGACACAGAAATTACAGTATATCAAAAACTCAGACAGTGGGAGATGATATTTTTTATGTGTTTCTGTGTGGACTGTGTGACGCACCTATTTCTAGAATTGTATTTTTTGTTCTGAAACCATATTTTTTTCCCTCGGGGAAGCAATGCTTGTCTTAAAAGGATTGCTTTGCCTTTACTGTTTCCTTTAGAGGTTACATTTTTATGTTATTTTATGAAATGCAGACCAAATATATGTATATATTTAGAAAAAAATATTTTAAAGCTTTTTGTTTAAATGGAAGGCCTAGACTGACCTGCACTTTAGCAACATTACCCCTTAATCTGCATTCTTATTACCTCAAGGGAAAAGCAGCGGGTTTTTTTAGGATTTTGCAATTCATATATCAATTTACTTTGAATCATGTTAAAGAAAACCAAAAATACCTTAATTAAAAGAATCCCTAAACCTATAATGGAAAAAAAATCTTACAATGTTACTAATTTTTAATAACTATTATGATCAGAAGAGTCAGAGGAATATTAGCTTATTTCCCATACTAGGCAATTAGATGAAAATTCTGCTGCAAAGGCTCAAAGTCTGAGAAGAAGCATATTCCCGAGGTCTCCTCGCCTTCTGTGGAATTGCTCCACTGGAGACCTAAAGCAATTCTGCAGTGCTGAAAACATCTGCTTGCTGTTCATGTATGAGCAGTTTTATTTCTGTGGCAGTCTTGTGGTGAGGAAACAAAATTAAACCAAGAGACCATAGTTAAAATTTGCAAATGTCACATGTAGGGCAAAATGATTTTTCTGAGTAGGAGAATTTTGTTGTCAAGAATACTACTAGGAATGTCTACATGTGCTCAGAACATGGCTCTTTTCATCATTGTTTGGAGTGAACAGTACTGACACTTCATATCCACCTCCTGGGATAGATCCTGGCATTAACATTCAGAAGCTGAAAGCTTTTAAACACAAGGACTACACACAGTCATAAGAATCACTCTCCATCTCCATTACACTTCTGTCTAGGCATCAAAATGAAAAAAAAAAAAAAGGTAGAGTGAAGCTACTAGGGAACTAATTTCATGTCAGTTTTCCATAGATCTTTTAGTATGTCCCTAAATAAATTGTTTAGAGCAATTGATAATTGCTCTGTGTTGTGTATTTAAAATATAATAAATGAAGATATAATTTATAAGAAAGACAGAGATTAAAATAAAAAACACCCCCAAACAATCTATACATCCCAAATAGACTTTTGCCTCGACAACCCTATTTAAAATTACACAGATGGTTCTCTAAATAATAAATATATCAAGGAGGGTTGATAGATGTGTATGTACATACAAACAAACTGCTCAATTACTCAGCAGCAGTTCCACGTATTCAATGGACAAGCATAGGACAACCATAGGGGTTTATTATTGCAAGTAACATCAAGTGACAGAGGAAATTTTAGCAGCAAAAATGTCTAAATTCTTGACTAACTTTTAACTTAGCTGAAAAGTTTCAGGATAATTTTTAAATACCACCTACTTCTGGTTCTCCTGTCAACCTTCTAAAGGATTTGGACAAATCCTTACTCTGTGTATAGTTATTCTATGTTATTGCTAAGGTGTGATAATGGAATTTGTGACTGAGCACTGAGGAAGCCAAAGAGCTACATGCCTTTTACACCACAGGGATCAACATCTTAATATGACTCATACTTCTTTTCCTCTCTTAAGGAAAATGACAAAGGATTAGGCCATCTGAGAAGATGCCATGTTACTCTGCTGAAGATACAGGGAAGTTAAAACCAGTAGTTTTAAGGCTGAGGTTTGTTTTTGGAGAGTGACCTGGCTGAAAACTCGATCCACAGAATCACAATGTTGAGTTGGAAGAGACCTACAAGGATCATCCACAAGAGTCACACAAGGTGCCCAAGAGTACTGTCCAAATGCTTCTTGAACTCTGTCAAGCTTGGTGCTGTGACCACTGCCCTGGGGAGCCTGCTCCAGGGCCCAACCACCCTCTGGGTGAAGAACCTCTTTCTAATATGCAACTTAAACCTCCCTTGACACAACTTCAGGCCATTCCCTCTGGTCCTGTCGCTGGTCATTGCAGAGAAGACAACAGTGCCTGCGCATCCTCTTAACCTCACAAGGGAGTTGTAAACTGCAATGAGGTCTGCCCTCAGTCTCCTCTTCTCCAGGCTGAACACACCAAGTGCCCTCAATCAGTCCTCATACACCTTCCCCTCAAGGCCCTTCACCATGCCTTCATTTGGACACTCTCCAATAGCTTAATATCTTTCTTATATTGTGGTGGCCGAAACTGCACACAATATTCAAGGTGTGACCATCCCAGTGCAGAGCAGAGCAGGACAATCCCCTCCTTTGACCAGCTGACAATGCTTTGCCTGATGCCCCCCAGGACATGGTTGGCCCTCCTGGCTGCCAGGGCACTGCTGACTCTTTTGCCATTGACCAGGACTCCCAGGTCCCTTTCCATGGCACTGCTTTTCAGCACCTCATTCCCGAGACTGTATGTACACTCGAGGTTGCCCCATCCCAGTTGCAGAATCTGTCGCTTTCTCTTGTTGAACTTCATATGGCTGGTAATTGTCCAGACCTCTAATTTGTCAAGCTTTCTCTCCAGGGCCTTCCTGCCTTCATAGAAGTCAACAGCTCCTCGAGTTTTGTGTCATCTGCAAACTTGCTTAGAATCCCTTCCAGTCCTGCATCCAAGTAATTTATGAAGATGTTGAAAAGCACAGGGCCTGAGATGTATCCCTGTGGAACCCCACTAGTGACAGGTCACCAGTCTGATGTCACCCCATTCACAATTACCCTTTGTGCTCTACCTGTGAGCCAACTGCTCACTGGCCACGTGATGTGTTTATCCAGCTGTGCGCTGGATGTTGTGTCCAAAAGGATCTGTGAGAGACAGCATGGAAAGCTTTACTGAAGTCCAAAATTATTACATCACCTGGTTTCCCTTGATCACCAAGGTGGGTTACTTTGTCATAAAAAGATATCAGGTTTTATAAGCAGGCATGGTGGAAATTTATACGGAAATAAAATTCCTGTTTTTGATTCCAATTACTTCTTACTTATTCTCCATTCATCTTGACTCATGTCTTATGGAAGAAAAGTCTCAATATTTGCAACAGAAAATGCTGAAATTTGATTTACAGAAAGTTTGTCAGGCAATGAACATAGAATAGGTAATTACATAAACTGTTAATAAAACTTATTCAAATGCAAAATACAGCATTCATTTTCTAACTTAGTTTAAATCCAGAGTAAATTGTATCTTCTGTCTTCCATTAGGGTGCTGACATTTTTCCTCAGAACTGTAGGGTAATCATAGAAACTCCTCTTCTCTTTCATTTTGTGATTTAGTTTTTTCTTGATGTCCTTTTCATGTTTTCCAGGGAAATAAAGCACATGTCTGAAACTGGGCCTCTGAGGACTATTAACGAGTGACCTAAAACTCAGCACAGCTGGGCTCCCAAACAACAAAAATAGCTCACAGAAATTCTTCATATATATTGGAGGGCATTGCAAGGGAAATACCCTTTAACTCAGTTGTGAACTGTGAACTTCAGTTGGCAGATATCTGTGGACAGTTAATGGTTTTTGAACTACACCGAATTTGCTTTATATATATATTCAGGTCCACTTCAAATCTCTCTGTTTCTCATTAATGCAGTGTTATAGAGCACTTGTAGCAAAATGCTTCAAAATTCCATTTTGCCACACAACACCTTTAATTTAACTAACTCAAAATGCCACAGATATATCTACTAATGTGTAACAAAATGTCCACAAATATATTTATCAGAAGTTGATTATAACCATCCCAAGCCCCTGATTTGTCTTTTTTTGTGTGTATGTGTTTGGGGTTTTTTTTGTGTGGGGTTTTTTGTTTGTTGTTTTCTTTTTTTTGAAGAAATGCTGAGGTTTTAGTAGAAATAAAAAAACAAACACCCTCTCCCAGAAAACTTAATGAGGTTTGATATTTGGACCAGAACACAGAACCAGAATGTATGTATGAAGGAAGTTAGCGCTTTGAGGCTTTTCTCTGTGTACCTATTACTTCTGAAGCTTTTTCCAGAGTCCAAACTTATAAAGCATGTATATTGGAAAAAAAAATCAAAATATCACAGAGATTATCTAATTGATTATATGAATATTATTTTTTATTATATTACACCATTAAATTTTGAAAATATCTAACAGTTGATCAAATTATTATGATTTACTATGCAGTCAGGCAGAATTCTAGCTGTCTGGACAAAAACTTTAGTTTTGCCTTTTATGCCTTTTATGTCTCTATAATTTTGTTCTGAACTACATAATCATGTCATATCACAAATTTCATAGCATAATCTCCCGTACCTAAATAATATCCTGGACATCTGCAGCAGAGCACCAGATACATTCAGGAACTCTTTTACTAAAATACCTTTTTTCCCCAAACACAGGTTCTGTCACTCATAGGATCCCCATTTATTTTTTTACAATCTGTTGCATTACAAATGTATGATGCCATCCTAATACTTTTTTTCCTATTTTTTAAAAAAGAACCTGCTTATTTAACATCTGTATTCCAGTTGTGATCATCATTGCCATCTTCAGTTTTGTATTGACACTTTCAATGGATACTAATGCCAGAGACAGCACTCATGAGAGTGGCATAAGTTACATCCTTATAATTTTGCAGGACCAAGTAGGTTTCTGTTAAAGAAAAACATTGGTAATAAGAAATAGAATTTAAAAAAAAAAAAAAAAAAGAGTAAAATAAGAAGCTAGCAGTATGCTATTCTGCAGCTGGTTTTTATTCCTCTTTTTCTGATGGGCATGACAATGCAGTGTTTTCCCATTCAAGGTGACTACAAATTCAATGCTTCCTGGCAGCAGAAATTATTCACCTCTCAAGCTGTCCTTCTGACACTGAAATCGGTTGCACAAGAAAATGCGTCTAGCAGCCTTGAAATGGAAACAGACAAATTGTAAAGAAGGATGGCAAGGTATCTAAGCACTTCCGCCGCATCTTGCTGACAGATGGGAGCTGTAACACCAGCCACCAGTGCTTGAATCTCCAGTGCAGTTAAAGAAAAGGAAGCATTCATCAAGCCCTTTATTTCTCATTCCTCAAACAGAAGGTTGTTTACATCATGTCAGCAAATGATTGCTCTCTGCTGCTGTTGTTGCGCTACCTGTTGGAAAAGGTGAAGAGGTTATGTTTTGAAATCCCATGGAGTTGTTGATTAAGGAAACAAAGGAAGTTAGTTCTTAACACCAGCACCCCCCCCCCACCAAAATTAAAAAAGGAAGCAGGCATCATCACACTCACATCTTTGACATGAGGAATGGGCTGTTCTTGGAGAGGACAATGAATTCAAAGTTCAAACTGGTTACATCTATCAAGGAAGAACCAAAGGATCGAAGCACTTTCTCTTCCAGCTGAGTCATGTCTTTATGTCTTTTCTGTGGTTTTAGTTCCTTACTCAGTTCTTATCTGACAACTGACCAAGGGTGGCATGGTTTACAGATTTCTTTGTCTTCTTAAGTCTGCATTAACTATGCCTAAGAAAACAGTTATATAATCTGTGTGGAAGGCTGCAAATTTGTAACTTCGTGAATGAGTCCATATTGGACCATTATTGGAAAAAAATGATCCATAAAATGAAAAAGAAGAGGAACTGCTGTTTGAGCCATTGAACTACCAAGCTAATGTTTAAATGTATGCAAAACTGCTAGGTATCAACCAATATTTGCAGAACCTTTGTCAAGAACAAGACTCAGTTTAACAACTCTTGAATTTTGAGACTTGGAGGTAAAGTGTATGGCTCTTAAAGAAGACATATGAAGTGATTCTACTTTTAAAGGTAGAATTTGGCTTGTATGAAAATAACAGAACAAAAATTATTTTAGCGATTTCCATGCTTTATTTTAGTCCAGGCTGTCATCAAGACTTTTTTTTTTTTTTTCTTTTAATATGAATATGTGTATTTTGCAACATTTGAACAGCAGACTAATTTTTAAAAAAACCTTTATTTTAGAAAACTGTTTAATGTGTATGCAAAACAGGAAATAGTACCTGCAGTTTGGGCAGGATCACCATGTCCTTGTTTTCTATTCGAAACTGCTGTGTAAACAACACAGACCTTTCTGTGTGATGGGTTTATTTCATTTTCCTTAAGCTTTTAAAGTCAAGTAGCTTTAGTGGCTTTTCTATCTTGGAAGATGATTAATTGCTTTCTTCTCGTTCATATTTCTCTCTGGTACACCAGAGACTTCATCCTTTCTCAGAGTAATAAACCTCCACCCAGTACATTGCACTGGCCTTTTGTTTCAGCCATGCGCATTTTAATTGAGACTGCTTTCAACCTTTTTTTTTTTTCCATGCAGACATGAAGAGTGCCTGCTTTTCCTTCTTATCCCATGCAAGTTGCACACAAGTAATTGGCATACTCTGAGTTCTGCCTCAATGCCTATTTCTTCTCTGTGCCACTTGAGTTGCTTCTACACAGGTAGATCCTGGCACTGCAATTCTCTTATCCTTAATTGTATCCTACAGAATACTTGGTTCTGTTTTGTTTCAGCTCACAGACAGAGTCTCTAAAGAGGCTAATCTGCCCATGAAAGAACTGATGTAATAAATAAATAAATAAATAATTGATTCCTGTCAATATGGGATGTGGAATAAAGCTGTCTGTTTATATTTATAAAACTGACCCGGTTCTATATTCAAAGAAAAGGAACAGCCACATCTATGTGTTCAACCCAAAGTTTACATTTCAATTCTGAAAAAGATGAAACTTTGTCTATTATTTTTCTCTTTATTATGACAAATTTCTGTTTTAGGAATACCATAAACAATATTTTCAAGATTTTTAGAGCATCGCTGCCTGTAATTACTGTGTCTGCATCTGACATGAGTTCTCTAGATGTTTTTAAAATGTTTTTATTAAAAAATTGCAACTGGAAAATACTGTATATATATGAGGAAGATCTCATATTGATAAAATAGCCAGGTCTGGAAAACATAAAATATATAAGACTATACAGGAAGAAAGTAAGACTTCCATATTTAGCTGATATGCTGAAGGTGGAAAACAGAAAAAGAGAGATAAAAGGACTACCTGATACAGTAGATAGTTCTGCTTTGCCTGTTTGGCAGACCAACTTCCCCAGATCACCACTAAAGTCATCCCTAGTAATTTTGGAGGTAAGAAAAATGGACCAGCTCCCTATCTAATAATTATACTGTCAAAAATTTAAATCATTACACTGAAAAACACAACACTGTTAAGAGACAGTAAATGGGTCAGAATGGAATACCTAATTTAAAATTATTAAAATATTCTATGAATCCAGTTGATGAGTTAGCTGCCTGTTATATAAGTCTTTCATTCTTTGATTTTGTTATATAATAATGATTTTTGTTATGTAATATGTTTTTATTCAACATAACATAGAAACACCATGTGAAAAATCTGAAACTTACAACAGCCTATCTGAAATACCTTTCAGATACCAAGTACTTTGAACACAATCTGACACATAGAGTGGAACAGGCATGTTAAACATGGAACTGCTTTTACAGCAGTGCTCTAACCCCTTCTAGCTACAAAGATTTTGAACAACTGGGAATTGTGTACAGACAGTCAGTTTGTCATTAACAAAATACAACAGTGCTTTTCTTATTTCTAGCCAATGTTCATATGCTATTCATTTGGCAGCTCTCCTAAACTTTGCTCTGTTTCTGATTCTAAACTTCAGGTACACAGTAACTTATGGCTGAGACTGTAACTTCTGCATAGGACTTTGCAAGGTTTTATGATCCCACATTAGGTAATTCACACCACTGATGATGATGTTATAAACGGCTAGCATAAAATGAACACGATTAACTTTAAGTTACAGACATTGACAATAAAAAGAAAACCTAAATTTTCACTAGACTTGTCTAAATAGTTACAGCAGACTATGGAAAATAGGGCTGTTTGGAGAGTATTTTGAATTTTCAATTTCTGACTGGTAAGTAAGTATTCAAAGACATAGAACTAAGTACATATATATAAATCAGTAAGTGCAAATGCATGATCTGTAAAAGTATGGGTATATTGGTGGTGGGATGGTTTCACGGTCAGAACTTCATCAGTATCAATGGGGCAACAACTGTATGCCAATGTGGGCAGACTAATGTTTTATTTTAAGAAGAATGTAGTATATTTCTACACCTAGAACCAGTATAAAACCTGAATTAAGCATGGGTTAGGTAGTTCTGGATTTCTGACATTTTTCTTTCTTGCTTAAGCTGGATTTTCAAACTCCTCAAAAGAACATGATCAGAATTAGTCATTGTTGCATGCTAAAATCCTTTCCAGAAGCCCTTTCAAAAGTTATTCACACAGCAAATCACAAAGAAGTGAGGACTATTCCCTATCAGCACCTGGTGACTTTCTTCCTTACACTTGAGGAGTTAGGAGAAGGAATTGTTTTGTATGCTGCTTCAGCTCTTACAGAAACAGCTTTAAATTCAGTGTCAGGTGCAGTATTGATGCGACTTGGAGACTACAGTCTTTCTCTAGGTCAGAATGACAACCCCCTTTCTATATTTGCAAATAAAATAAAATTCAAATAACTAAGAAAAAATATTTAAGCAAAAGAGTACAATATGCACTACCAATATAAGTAAGTCATCTTCACCATCATCATCATCATGGCTAGGCTTTGCGAACGAAGATTTGGGAAGGGCTCTACCCACGCTTGCTGCAAGCGCGCTGATGGCTAAAGAGGCCGATGTGAGATAGGCAAGTCCGGTTGAAAAAGGCACAACAGAAAGTCTCCATAGGCAGTGTTGGTGAGGCACAGTTTTTTCTGCATTGTCTTTTCTCCTTGAGACTGATTCTGTGTGTATTCTCAAAGGAATCAGCAGCGTTATGGATGGTGTGTCTCCATGCATCCCGATTGGAGGCCAGAGTGGACCACTGATGGTAGTCAATATGGCCAAGGCTGAGATACTGCTTCAGAGTGTCCTTGTATCTCCTCTTCAGGGCTCCTCTCTTGCGGCAGCCAGCGGCAAGTTCACCATAGAGCACGATCTTAGGGAGGCGGTGATCCTCCATCCTGGAGACGTGCCCTGCCCAGCGCAGCTGCGTTCTCAGCAGCATGGCCTCAATACCAATATTAGTAAGTAACTATGTCATTATATTCATATAAGAACAAAAGTAAAAGCCACAATTTAGTAATGAGGTAAGCTACAAGACCATAGCTATTGAAAGTTTGTTAATACATGGAAAATATTCCTATATCCCGTATCGGGACTGAAATCAATTAGCATTATGGTAAGAGAGACATGGGAATGGGATAAAGAACACACCTGCAAGGGGTTTCAAGAACTGATCTAACATTCCTTCTTCCACACCACGACTGTTGCTTCTTTGCCTTTCTATCCCAAAAATGTTATAAATGTCCATAGCTAGGAGTACTGCAAATCAAAGCAGAGATGTATCAGCATGTTCCTGACAAGGATCACAACAAAGATAAAAGCAGGAACATGTGGCGAACAGCTCCAGGGGCTGTTCCTGGACCCTCAATTGAACATAGCCAGCATGCAACAGCGTTTAGCTTGTATTAATAAATTATTAATAGATAATAAGAGTGTGACCTTCTTTCTCTCTTACCACCTCCCCAATCTTTTCACTTGTACATATCTCCATTGTTTCTCAAAGTGATGCTGCAACACTTGGTGCCAAATCTTCTTACTCTACTGCTGCTGTCATTTAGACCAACGTTCCTGTAATTCCTTGGCTCATTAAGTCTTAAAATCACCTGAAAAGCTCTTTTCCAGGTTTGTGAGTTTTATCTTCCTTTTTTTTTTTCTATTGACCTTCTAACATCATATTATCCAGTCTATGAGTGCTTATTTCAAGACATGTGGATCTTAATACCAAATTTTGCATAGGCTTAGTATCTCTAAACTAACGTTGTTGCAGAACAGAGAAAAAATAAACTATAAAAAGTGCATAAAATGCATCCCTTACAGGTATCAGCACATAAAATTTTTTCCATTTGTTCATCATGTATAAAACCGTACTGTAATATAAATTATGCCAAATTAGGAACCCATGATTTGGACAATGTTACCTAAATGACGCTGGAATGATACTGTGTTATGATCAGGATCATCAATTATTTGAGAATATCTTCAGTGCATGCTATTAAACTGACTCATTATCAGAATTTATGGCTGGATTTTCAAAGTTGTAGAGTCCGGCAGACTGCCAGATATCTCAGTTATCTGTTGACTTAGCTGCTTAGATGGGTAAATAACTTATTAGGTTATTCACATGCATATTATTTTGCATCTATACTTACATGCATTCATTTCCTAGTTGTCAAATTCTATTTTGTATTTACAGTGATGAATCATGGAATCATTTGAGTTGTAAGGGATGACGAATATCACTTCTGATTCTCCCCTGATCTCCCCTCCATGGGTTCTGATCTCCCCTCCATGGGCAGGAACACCTTCTCCCAAACCAGGTTTTTCAGAGCCCCATCCAGCCTCCCCTTGAACACTCCCAGGGATGGGGCAACCACAACTTCTCTGGGCAACCTCAGTTCCTCACCACCCTCACAGTAAAGAATTGCTTCCTAATATCTAATCTAAATGTACCTCACTTTCAGCTTAAATCCATTTCCCCTTGTCACTCTCCAGCCCTCATATAGGCCCCTTTTAGGTACTGGGAGGCTGCCATGTCTCCTTGGAGCCTTCACTTTTCCAGGCTGAACAACCCCAACATTCTCAGTCTGTTTTCTCTGGACTCACTACAACAGGCCAACGTCCTTATTGCGTTTGAGGCCCCTGAGCTGGTTGCAGTACTCCAGGTGGAGTGGAGAATCATCTCCCTTCACCTGCTAACCATGCTTCTTTTGATGTAGCCCAGGATATGGATGGGTTTCTGGGATGGAAGCACAGATTGCCAGTTCATGTTGAGCTTCTTGTCAACATATGATAAGGGTTTCAGTTAATAAGGGAAATCTATTAGCCTCTCTCTCTGAATTTCTTCCTATGGAGAAAATTCAATTTGTTTCTGCAGCTTGGGAACTAGACTGTGAACTTTCTGATTATGGTACTAAACTTGATGCATTTTTCTTTTTTAAGTGTAAAGACAGGAATACAATGTCCTTAACAATCTTCTCTTACAACAGTTCCAAGAGATTGGAGTTAATGGGTCAGTGATGTTGTTAGCAGTATTGAATAGCTCAGTGATGCAAAGAAATATATTTTTTTTCTTTCTGACATGGCAAAAGTAACAGAATAGAAAAGCTCTTGTTCACTGATACTTAACCGTACTGTCTTCTACCAGTCATGCAACAAATACATTTAATATTTTTTCGAAAAGAATCAACAGGATAATACTATTAGACAACCCCACATTTAATGCTGTGTTCCATTCCCAGATCTGCCAGTGAATTACTGCTTAGCCTTGTAGATGTACTTCATTTAACCAATGTTCACTTAGACTTATTGAGGCATTTAAAGTTTTGATAACATAATTTGCTTAAATGTTTATGCAACATGTTGTGTTTTGATGTTATAAAATACATAAGAACATATTGTACTTAATGGTAGGGCAAGCAGCAGAATGTTAAGAAAGCTGTTTTGAATAATACTTTGCCAAATGCTAAAACTTTTATTTTCATCACTTTTTCCTTTTTTTTCTTTTTTTTCTTTTTATCCCATGTGATAAAACATAGCTATCAAAATCTTAAATAACCAAATTATATATTTGTGTCTGTAAGAACTGCGACTTTCAGTGAAATCGCCCTTTAGTGGTGTGCTATGCGTTAGTCTTACAGAGCATATTCATTCCAATGTAAAACAGATATCAGAAAAGTAAAATCACGGAGCATTCTCACATTCTTATGTAATGTCACAAAACTGACAATTTCCATCTTGTGATTTTCTTGATGTCTGATGGATTAAATACAAATTACTCAGACATGGAAAATTATTCAGATGCTTATTTTTTTTCAGCATCAGAATCTCAATCCTTAAACATGTTAAAATTATACAACTCTGAAAGTCTTGTTTAAAGTTCTCTCTTTTGTAAGAAAGCTAAATATCTCTAACTATTCAGTTTATGGGACAATAGAAAAGCATTTCTGAAGCAGACTTTGTAAAATGGTCAGTAATGAGGAATCTATTATAGTGGTTATTATATTTTTAGTTTATATCATTATTAGAATATTTTTTAAAAAATAACTTAAAAAATTAATGCTGACTTGTATTTGATCTAATATGAGCATCAAAGTATTATGTAAATGAGACAGAGAAGCAGACACTGGTTTTCCCAAGGGAAAAGCACATCCAAGGTACTACGCCCAGTTTACTTTTGTAAACCAACTGAAACAACAGCAAGAGAGCAGTTCAGAACAGATTATTTTTGTATTCTGCAAGATAAAGGGGTAAGGAAACAGAATAGAAAAGCCAAAGGCAAGGGGATTTTAGAAAACAAAACTTGTGCCTTTTTCTGAGATTTGGCTATTTTCAGGCAATCTAGATCTCAGTGTTTTGATCAGAATTTATTTCTAATCAAGTCTGTCTTTTGATTCACAATATAAACATTACTAGGTAAGATTTTGGGGTAATTCCTGAACCATAAAATGTATTTATACTATTTTCTTGGTGACACAGATCTAATGGTAAGGAAGACCATGCTAATCTATTTGTTTTAGGGATAACTGACTTTCAAATTCCTGAACATGGAAAATCTTTGAATGTAGGAAAAGAATACAGTTTAGATAAATTTTTCAAGTTCTACAATTTTAATTGTCATGAAAGCAATTACGTTTAAAACATGCCTTTTTATTACTTTTTTCAGTAAAATTATATTTCTCAAACAATTTGTGGCTCAGCAATGTGAATGCACTTTACACATTATTTTTTATAAGTAAATTTATGTCAATAAAGGCTGCATAAGACAGTCAGCAAGTCAGCCAAAAGCTTCTTTTTAAAACTGGACTGCAATTCTATAGTTCCTAGTGTTGATGTTCAACTTTCTTAAACTTCTTTACAAAAAAAACCACCTTCCCTAAATGCAAGATGAGCCAGGAGAGACAGTTTTAGAATATTTATACAGCAGGTGTTTCTATTTAGTATCAGTATTCATATAGTCTTTTGAATTGTCAGGAACTTTAGTGGCATATTAATATTTCAAGTAACATATTGTTGCATTGTTTAGAAGTTAATCATCAGATAGTATTAGTGATCATATGGAATAACATCTGTTAGCATCAATCACTATAATTTTAAGCACTTGAAATTGGAAATCTTTAAAAACAAAGTGATTCTTGATATTTTTTCTAATTAAAAAAAAATATTAAAACCCCCCAAAAAGTAGTCCATGTAATGTTGTTTACTTTTTATGTAATCAATATATACATCTGAAATATATATATATATACATATACACACACACACATATATATTTGTATGACTAGTGTGACTATCACACAGAAAATAGTAATGTTTAACTGCTGAGGAATACTGAAGATGCAGATACAAAATATTATTCAGGAGACAGAAGAAGGATTTGATACATATTATAGTCCCTCTTAATCTATATGTCTCGGGGTGATCACAAAAGTGCCTGGTTATCTGCCACACAAATGCTCTTGGCTACAAACTTGAATCAATGATTAATATGAGACTGTAGTTGATCCTACTTGTTATGTATATGTGATGTATATGTGAATATTTTATGGATTGCTCTTTGTCAAGCATTAGATCAGTGTGAGCAGATTTTGTGTAACAAGGGATAAAATCTGCATGAGAGAATGAAGGAAGTCTTCATATGCATGAGAGAACATTTTACTTAAGTTTTTTTTGCCTTGCCTTTGGGTAAACAAACTTGATATTGATTCAGGAATCCTTCTGCCTGCAATGTAAGTCAATCTTCACAAACAGATCAGAGTATCTGAGCTATCTTGGTAAAACAAAGTCTGCAACAAAGGCATGCCTAGCTTGGCCATTGGCAGTGGTCTTTGTAGAGAGTGGTTCAAATCTTTGTGTACATTAACCAAATATTTATGAGGCGTCACAAGGTGCTTTCCAAAGTACACAGGCAGTGACAACATTGAATCTACCATGAGCACTCTGCTCTGCTCATAGCAGTTGCCTTCAGCTCGCAGAGGTAGTGCCCAAGTGCAAGGGGCAAGAAGTGCACAGCCAACCAGAGCTGTGCGGAGTTTCAGAGGAAATGTCAGCTGGAGAGGTTATAACTATAGTTGGTGTAATTTGGCCAGAACACTGAGATGAACACATTCAGCTCCCCTGAAAAATGTTATGCCATCTTGAAAAAATGGAAGCATTTGGGATATGTTTCATATCTCATCCAAAACCAGCAGATACTTCTAACGTCATGAAGCTTTCTGAAACCATAACAGAAAATATATAGGCTTTTATCTTAGAAGGTACTGGAGGTACCTAGTTGCAACATGACTTATACGATGTTACCACTAATTTATGCATGTATGAGAGGCAAAAATTAAGTCTTGGGTTTCCTTGTTTTCCTCCTTGTAAGGGGAAAATAACTTCATTAAATCCTAGCTCATTTGTTAGGCATTTCCAGAGCAAAGTAAATGTTGTGTCAATGTAATTCACGTGTGGTCTGAACTTAGACACCCTAAGACTATTTCATTTACAAGGATATGAAGTTTACTGTAACTTGAATCATGATCACAAAGGGGCAGATCTGGTTCTCTATTCTCCGGATGATAATGCCTTAAGTACTCTTAGGCTATGTTCAAACCATGCTCTGTGACATGGATTTTATCATGTCTAATTGAAACTACAATGTCAACGCAAACATGGAACATTACACATTACCTTTCGGAGACTTTAAAAAAACTCTGTAGTTCAGTTTATATTAACTATAAATTATTCTGAAAGATGCACTATACAATAAAACCAGAAATACATAAACACCTTCTGACAATGCTCTGAATGAAGTAGCCAATTTGCTTTATGGATTACATATAAAAGAAGACTTAATCTGAGTAATATTTTTTTTGTTTCAGACTAATTTTTTTCCCCACATTTTTAATGTTTTTAAAAATATTTCAGTGGTTGAGATATCTAAAAAACTAAGGGAATGAAACCTAATGAAAACTGGTGTTTAGTTATTTAAAACTCTTAAGACTCTTTCCACATCTCAGAAAACAAACAAACAAAAAAACCCCAAATAAATAAAAAACACCCCGAACTGTCCACATGCATTTAACTGCTGATTTAAAATTAAAAACTACTTAAGATTTTTTATTTGGTTTGATAGCCATGCCTGACATTGAATTAATATTTTGAATGAAGTTAAAATCATGAATTTCTTTACAGTCTTAAAAAAAATATACCAAAAAAAAAATCTTTATATTCTGTTAAGATATTTTAAACAAATCAGAACAAGGGGACTCATGACCTTAACTTCAGCTGTTGTTTCATCATCTGTAAATCCACTGAAAAATCCAACAGTAGGTATTTGATCCAGATCAGACAATTACATTCCTGTCAAATAAGCTAAAGTAAATGTTATGGAGTTTTAATGCTAACATCGTAGCTATACAAGGATGATATATAGCTTGGCATGTAGCCTGCTCTTTCAAAATTGATGCATCACAATTTTTTATGAATTGTAAACCAAGAGACTAAATTATAGCCAGCCTGAACATTTCTGAATCAAAATTCTAAGTATTTACAAACCAGATTTGCTGCCCTGAGGTTGAGCACACATAAGCAGCAACAAAACCTAGTGTCTTCACTGGTGAAACTCATCTCTACCATCAGAAAGAGGAGTCACAAGAAGTAGAGCAGATACTGAGTGTGTGAGGCCTGAGTTCAGTGTCCCCATCTCTCAGGTCTCAAAAATTATAGAGCACCTGTTTACACTGAGCTTGGCTGATAAGGACAAAGGTCTCTTTTCTTAGTCTCCACTAGCTAAAATTTTAGTCTAACATGATCAAAGAACTAAGATTCCAAAGATGAAAAGAAGAGTATAGCAGTCCTCTTTGATTCGTTTATTCCAGGTTCTGCAGAGGTTAGACATAGTTATCCGGACAGCATAATAGATATGTACATTTCATACAGATTTTAGTAGATAGCAGTGTCTTTCATTTGAATGAGAACCTGAACTTCAGTTCTGGAATGACACAGTTTCAGAAAAACAGTTCTTTACGTGAGGGAATTTGGTTTACTCATTTATGTGTGTCCTGCATATAAGGTGAATGTGCCAAAATGACAAAACCTTGGGAATTCTTATTCAAGAATCTCCTTCAATCTTTTGTCAGGATTTCTCATTTTTAGAAGCAATGTTTCAGCTACTTCTGTTGTGGTACCAAATAACTTTTTTAAGGTTTCTCATGTCTGTTCTCTTATGCAATACTTCTAGCTTGTAAGAGACTAACATATGTATTGCTATAGCAATGACAGTTTCATTACCGCTCTTCTTATTTAAGCTTATTTGAATGAAGTGCCAAACTTTAAATGTGGTGTTCAAATGTATATTCACACTCTATTAGCTCTAGTTAGTTTTACCTTGCCTTCCTTTAAAAGTTTCTGTTTCAAGAAAAGTAAATCTCAGAGTGGCCACACTTCAGTTATTAGAAATTCAGCTGTGGGGGCGGTGGGGGGAATGAGTGAAAAATAATTAGAAAAACCTATTTGTTTGATTCTTTTTTTAGAACAAATTAAAGTACAATTTTGGTTTTATTCAGTTTAAGCACAGCTGTTTGAAATCATGCAACATTATATTAATTAGAACACAATTTCCCCAGACCAGCTGTTATTGCAACAATTCATGAAAAGGTCCAGGTGTAAAATATGGGGGATTTGATTGTTCATGAGGTTGGTAAGAGCATATGGAGTTTTTCACCTCTAAGTTGATGTGAGTCCAATCCAGGCCAATAGTCTTGAATTGTTACTCTCTAATGAACCTTCTGTAGCTCAGCAGACATGCCTAGGTAGTTGCACTTTCATTCCCAAGCATATAACTTACAAAATTTCTGAACATTGCCTTGATATTTCCAGATAATTGTATGATCAGTAAAAACAAAAAATATAGACTGATTTCTTTTCAGTGATCTTATTTTGAGACATATTGGGAAACTTGCAGAGATGATGCTCTAAACTTATTCTTTCACTTGCAGAGTATGAAAGGGATTATTTTCTAAAATTTTTGTTTTACCATCTTCAGCACTGTTTTCAGTAATAAACTGTATTACACCTCACCATTATTGCAGCTGTCTCTCTGCTTTAAGGCAGTAAAAAACATTTTGAGACACAAGACCTTACATAAAGAAAGGCCCAGTTTCTGTTTGTCATCAAGGCTTTTATTTTTTCTTGATAAGGATAATTTCTCTTATTGAAAGGAGTACGGTAAGTCATGGTAGTGATTTACTTAATTTTCTAGTGGTCTGGGAGAATCTGGTCTTTAATTCACGTAAGTGGAGGTAGATGAAGACATGATATATAACTGAAAGAAATCTGGGGGCAATACTTACATAAACAAATGATAAACAGCATGTGAGACCAATTCTAAACTCTTTTTTTTTTTTCTGAAAAATATTTACACCTCTTAAGAGAATCCTTGAAAGATTTTTTGACATCTAGTCTGAGGGTCTCTCTTTTAATTTTTCTAAGTTACCAGGCAAATGCTTTGGTTAGAAGTTGGGCCATTCTTCCTGCTTTGATGTAACATAAGTTTCTGTGTAGCAGGTGGTCTTTCCCGCTATTTACAGTGCAGCCTAGAGAGGTCTGTAACAGCCCTTCTTTATGTGCATGGAATTTGAGTAAATCACAATGGAATGGATAGATAAATGCTCACGTACTACCACAGTCCCATCTCCTAATAGCAACCGGTAAAAATCCACAGACACTCCTGATTCTTCCAAAGAGAGTGGAAAAAGTCCAGTGGGTGTGTTTCTGAACTGCTGGAGGATATTCACTTTGTTTATACACAAACATACTTCTCCACGGACACCCC
>VWZG01007847.1:1700-12264 GCA_013396735.1 Grallaria varia
AAAAAAAAAATACAGGTAACTACTAACCACAAATGCATCGCAGCCTTGGAAGGTGCGTGGGATGATGGAGACATCGGTGGGAGTTCTGCAGCTGAATTCCCCACCTTGAAAGCCTGAGTCATGCAGTTCCAATCCTGAGCAATGCTTCCCAGTTACCTTCAGGGTTACTGTACCTGAGCTACCTCCCGTGCTCGCTGTACCCGGAGAGGAGCCTTTAAAAGGAACAGCAGAAGTCTGGTCGTAATTAGCAAGGGGGCATTTCGCTAATTACAATGAGAGGAGGAGGGAGATAGAAGGCAGGGGAGGCTCTGAGGGGAGAAGGGCCTCCTGCAGAATCCTGGCTCCTCATTGTAATTACTGGGATCGAGAGAGTTCAGAATTAAGATGCTGTTTTCAGAAAGGAGTCTCTCTCGGCATCCTTCTGTCTCTGCTCTAGGGATGCTGAGCCCATTTGCAGCCTTCTCTCTGGCTGCATTTCTTCTGTGCCTGTTGTCCAGAGAAGCTCTGCTGAAATCAATCGAGCATCGGGAGGCACCCAGTACAGCGCAGATGACACTACAAATAAATTTCCATTAAAATGATTTCCTGTTTGAATCCTTTCCCTGCTGTATATCTATCAATATGGGTTTCAGCAGCATATTGGAAGGCTGAGGAGGATCACGCTGTACTGAGAGCAGGGGCTGTGCTGAGGAACGAGTAATAAAAGCTACGGTGCTGCTAATGGCACTCTCCAAAGAAAATGGTGACTCTCAGTGTTGGGGGGTGAAGCATTGGAGGAAAAGGCTCTCTTTGTAGAAACGGGTTGTGATACGTGAGGAGCTCGTGTGGAATTGCATGGCCAAATTTCCCTTGGAAAGTTTAATGCATATGCAGGAAGCATTTAGCTTGGTGTGTGTTTGTGGATGGCACAGTACAGCTGATGGTGTTTTTAATCTGGTGTTATTCGAGCTATGAATAGCTACGAATTAATCACCAAATGCCAAATAGAGAAAAATTGCTCTTGCTGGGCAGTCAGAGCGTAGTGGAAATATCTCTATCTGTTTCAAAAGGTGTGTTTCTCCCCTGCTCGGGGTGCACGGATCCAACCCCACGTTTTGGGGGCTTGCTGGTGGGGTTTCCTCTCCGTGGAATGGGAAGGGAGCTGTGCCTCCTGCCTGGTGACACACGACACTAGTGGGCAGCAAACCACACGAGTCACAACGATTCTGAAAAGCTGTGGGAGCACACAGGGCCCGGAGAGGCATTTTTCTGGGTTTTTCTTTTATTATCAATGCTCACTAAACTTGACTAGCGGGTGCTGCATCTTCTTTCCACAGCCCCAATGTCAGACGTGTGTGACAACACAGGTGTGTTTGGTCATGGTTTAAAGCGAAGTTGTTTTCCATGAATTGTGAAAACAAACCCATAAACGCTGTTAAACAGGGGTTTATTACAGCTTACAGCTCTTGACTGTGATTTCATTGAATCATAGAGTTGTTTAGGTTGCAAAAGACCCCCAAGACTATCAAGTCCAAGCATTAACCCAGCACTGCCAAAGCTACCACTAAACTGTGTCCCCAAATGCCACAACCTCAGGTCTTGTAAATACCTCCAGGGATGGTGACTCCACCACTTCCATGGGAAGCCTAAACCACGGTTGGACAACCCTTGCCATGAAGAAATTCTTCTTAATGTCCACTCTAAACCTTCCCTGGTGCAACTTAAAGCTATTTCCTCTTATCCTATCCCTTGTTGCATTGTGAGAAGAGTCCAACCAACTCCTGGCTACAACCTCAGGGAGCTGCAGAGAGCAAGAAGGTCACCCCTGAGCCTCCTTTTCTCCAGGATGAGCCTCCCCAGCTCCATTCCCTTCCCTGCACACTCTCTAGCCCTTCCATGTCTTTCCTGAAGTGAGAAGCCCAAAACTGAACACAAGATTCAAGGTGTATTTCAGTGGCTTCTCCTCAGTGCCTCCGCATCTCGAAAAGTTTAGAAGCTGGTTTTAATTTTGGGTTTTTTGAGTAAACTTTTGACATGTAATGTATGGATAATTTGAATAATTTGGGAAAATCTCATGGGTTTTGATGAGAAACTCACCAGGAAAATTCCTCCAGGTCATGGGAGCTGCTGGGCTCAGGTTGGTCTTCAATTTTTTTTGTGTTTTCCTGGGTAAGTGTCTGAATAAAAATGCTGCTCTCTTAGGTGAGCTGGTTGTTTGGGGTGGGTAAATAATCTCCTTTATTTAATAAACAATTGAAGTGACAAAAAAACAAGCAGAAAGCACCAAAACTAAACATCTTTCTGGAGTGGAAGAGCAGGGTAGTGGACTGAGGAGCAAAAGAGATGGAATTTTTTCCTTTCCCCTTGAAATTGACTCTGATTAACAAGTTAAGGTGTGTGTAGGATCAAGGCCTGTTTGAACATACCACTCATTCAGCCTTTGATTTTATTTGGTGCCATTTATCAATCTGTTGGTCTAGGAATCTTTCACATCTGCAGTAGGAAAGAATAATTCCATTTTACACTTTAAAAGCTGAAGAAGACAGCAAAACATTATATTCACCTTAATTATTCTAAGGTATTTTTTTTTTACGTTACTTCTTTTGAGTCATTGAAATTCTAACCATATTACAAAAATCCATTTAAGCAACACAGGTCTGTAGATCAGAAAGCTTAATTATTTCAAGGTGAATGTGTAGGTGTCAGCAATTAAATTGCTTGTTTCACAATATAGTTAGAGATATTTCACAGTCCTACTTAATCAACACTTTAAAAAAATATACTGTTGTGAAATCAGTAAAATTAAGATTTCAAATTATGTTATTCTTCAAAAGAAACCCTATCTTAGCAGTCTTTGCCTCCCTGTCCCTTAAAAAAACATTTCATCAAATACTTGATATTTTCAAAAATAAAACATAAAACGGGAGATATTTCATAAAAAAAGCCTTTCACAGCACAATATTTTAGAACACTGAAGAGAATACCTTTAAGAACAACCTCCTGATTCCTCAGGCACTTGTTAGCACTGTGAGCTTTTCTTGTCATTGCCTGCCTTCTGATACTGCCATTCACAAAAAAGTTCTTATTACCTCTTAAGTCCTTTTTTTTTTTTTTTTTCCTCCCCTCAGGGCACTGAATTACTCACCAGAAAAAGAGAAACTAGGCTGCATCAATATATGCCTTTGATAATGGTGTGGGCAATGTTATGATACGTTCTGAGGAAAGAAAAGCAAATGGATGGACAGACAGGCTGACGGAGATTAGCAAGTCTTCCCAGCATCCCTATTTAAGCTATTTTTACTTAGAAGCCAGGGAGTAAGACTTAAGAGTGAGCCAGCAATCCTATTTATAGAAAGCCATTTTTAAATGCAAAGGCTTTGAGAAACAGAGTCACCTCCATACTAAACACCAGCCTCCCTGGAGCTTCCTCATAACCGAGGGAGAGATCATCAGCCCGGCGACCCGAGCTGCATCACTGATGTGCCTCTGCTGAAGCTTCCAGAAGGACAGAGCCTGCAGGAACGTGGGAGCCTGGGCCGTGGGGCAGCCCAGGAGCCCACCTGGAAATGGCCTTGTCCATGGGCCATATACAGAGGCACAGGCAAGGACCACCTGAGGAAGCCTCTCCATACGTGGCACCATGTGAGCTGGGGACCAACCCCCCTGCTTGTGTGGCTCTGAGTGCAGTATGTCAGGAATACAGTTCCTTCGGAGATTTTAAAAAATACATACGGTTTTTTCTACAGACAAATGCATATATATAAAAAATCTAGGATACAGTTCGTTCTGAGATTTTAAATTAAATATCTATTTCTGCACACAAATTCAATAATGCCCTCAGGTCCGGGGTGTGACTCTTGGGGATGGTCCTGTGCAGGACTAAGGGCTGGACTTGATGATCTGTGTGAGTCCCTTCCAACTCAGCATATTCTGTGAGATATGTATATATATATATGTGCGAATCTGTATAGCTTATAATTGCTTAAAAACTACTGTGTAGGGAAAATTTGGCACTTGCTTTGCTGTCTGACTATACTGATGCTATTTTTTTCCAATTAATTACACAGTAATCCCATGCAGTAGATTTGTGGCTTAAGATTTGTGTTTGCACTGGGCTAAAAATGATTCTCAGTCACTTTCTGTCGTCTGATTTTTTTTTTTTTGGGGGGTAACTTTGGGGGGCCCTCTGGTGTTTTAAGGACATGATTCTTGAGATGACCGGGGGTATTTCAATACAACTGGAATATAATTATGTGGCACTGTAGCTGCAAATAGTCGCCTATCTACGTAATCTACTCAGAGTGATTCTATAGATAAGTTCGTAGGGTTGCTCTGTCTGTATAAATATCTCTTGGCGTGAAATCCTCTCATGTGGTTTTGCAAAATGAGTGGCTTTTGCTGAACCTGCACGTTGAGGGTGTTTGTCTCAGTCTATGGAGTGCCAGCCCCCTATGACTCCATTCTCTGGGTGCCACCGAATTAAGGGGGCTTGATGGAAGGGTTTGTTTCCTGTTCTGTTCTTTGGAAGCCTGTCCATGATGACAAGTTGTTGTTCAGCAGAGTTTTCTGGAGGTTCAGTAGTTAGGATGAAGTTCAAATAACAGATGTCAGCCTTTGACATGTGGCTCTTGGTTAAACTGACTCTTGTTTCAGCCCAGAAGACTTGCTGGGGTGCTGAAACGTGTAGGCTTGGAGGAACCCATATGGTGTTGTTCCACAAATCTCATGGTAAGATTTGGGGGCACCGAAATGCTGGTTGGTTGCTTTTTCCCAGACTATGGAAAGGGGACTCATAAAGTGTAAGCTCTGGCCATTCCTAAATTCTCTTGCACAATTGTGGTTTTTTTTTCCTATCAGAAATCATCGTATATCAGGGTTTGTTTGTTTATTTTTGTTTTATGGCATTACCTTCTGGAGCCTTTGGAGTTTTCTCTGTGAATATTATCGTGACTTTTGGCCCTGATTCAGGAAAACACTGAGAATGCATCAAGTCAGTCTCTTGATAATTAAGAGGTGAACATGTGACATGCTGTTAGTCTGCTTCTGGCTCGAGCTAAGGACACAGAAGTCCTTGACAAAGTCCTTTTCTTATGGATTGTGGCATCCCTGGAATGGGATCTTGGTGGAAAAAAAATGTCATTCAAGCAAACCAAGCTTTAGGTGGACCTCAACTTAAACAGACTCCTGCCGTTCACCATCCAGAGGGTCCTGCACACAATGCACGTTCTCCAGTTGAATTTCCCCCCTTCCATTAGGTGACTTTTCTGTGTGGCAGTTTAAAAGCCAGTTCAAATATTATTTCTAGACAGGCCAGCCATGGGTTTTGTTTTAACTGCAGTTGCGGAACACAAAGCAAAGCATTTGCTGTGTCATGATACGAAGGAAGTAATTTTGGAAACTGTCAGTAAAGTACAAGTTCTCTAGATATGCCTGTAGACATCCAGTGCAGAGGGAGTGAAGTGATTTTTCAAATGTCTAGATAGTATTTGCATTTTACTAGTTCATGCTTTTAGCTGTATATATTTGGGAAGTTTTCCTTTGTACCTTCCTGGTTTTATTGTGTGACCTGAAGGTTTCTCTTCCACAATGACAACCTTTCCCACAGCCCTGTTGTGCAGGGGTTCTAGAAACCAGGTTTTCACCATTCCAAGGGAAAAGATGAGAAGCCTGGAGAGCAAGGCTCATCTCACCGTGGGCAACTGAGTGATGGGCAATGGTTACCACATTTTTTGTTGTGTCAAATGTGGCTGAGGCTTTTTGTTCTCAGCTTTTTGTATATATATGTATATATATGAATATATATATATAATGCAAAATGAATGCTATGGGGAGAGGGACTGATAGCAGTATGAACTCGATTTCTAGTGTGGAGGGTAAAGGGGTAAAAAGGATGATCTTGAAACTACATGGGTACCCAGAGAGCATTGCCAGACAGGAGAAGAAGAGGGAGGGCATTCACAGAGCATGAACCCCTTGGGACAGTGGGAAGGCAAAGTTTGAGCTGGACAGTTTGTGGTGAAGGGCTCTGAGGTCTCTGCTTTGGTTTGAAGTGGGGAAGGCAAACCTGAGCTTGTTCCCCTGTGAGGGAGGGGACAAACCATCATATGCCTTTGGGACTCCCCAGTGCTGGTCCCCATGACTCTGTGCTGGCTGCTGGTCTGTGCCAGGGAGGAAGCTGGTGCTCTCCATGGATCCTGCTGTGCCCAAGGAGGGGGTGCTCAAACTCCCCCCGCCCTTGTCCTTCACCGCCTGCATTCAGATTTTTCTCCCATTTGTGTCTGCTCTCGCTATTTCATCTCTGATAGTGGTCTACAACCCCTCCTCTCCCTGCTATTCTTAGTTATTTATATTTATTTTGGTAGGAAAACTATTTCCCCTGTCCCTGAAAGCTTTTCCCCGAGGCAGATGGATTTGGAGGTGTGTGTGTGGGGGGAGCGGATCAAGGATGGAAAGCAATCCTAGGAGCGTCAGTGCTGCTGTAGGGTAGGATGTGCAAGTTCCTGGTCTGAGCGAAGGAGGAAGGAGCTGAGCTCCTTTATTGGGAAGGAGGGAGATAATTAATCCTCAGCAATAGAGGCTGAGCTGCCAGACTCGCAGAGAGGCGCTGGCAGTGGCGATTTGCTGCTCAGCTGCCAGGAGCTGGAACTGGTTTGGTTCGATGGGCTCTGCTCAGATATTGTGCCTGAACATCCAGCCTTGCTCCTGGGGCCTCCCTGGGTGTCTTCTCCTGAGAGCACTGGAGGATGACTCCAATTCCCCGATGGAGAGCAGCTCTTTGTCCCTGCAACAAATTGGAGAGCTGCTTGCTTGGGCAAGTCCTGAGGAAGCCTGAACAGTTATGGTGGGGGCACAGCCTGGAGTAGGGCATGGTATTTTGTTTTGTTTTTTATTTTTTGTTTTGTTTTGTTTTGTTTTGTTTTTGCCTGGGGAAGAAAGAAAAGTTTAGGTTTTAGTTTTTCTGTCCCAGTCTAGAGCAAAAATCTTGTCCAAATGTCTTCTTTTCTTCACTTTTTTTTTTTTTTTGCCTTTATCTGGTGTGTTCGTGCTTGAGAAGGAGCAGAGAGATGCGACCATCCTGTTAAAGTGCTACGTGTGCTCGAGCTGTGTTTGTCCCAGCAAGCTGGAGGCCTTTGGAATATCTAACCACTGGCACACCTGAAGGCAATGCAGGGGAAAAGCAGTGCCTGTCTGTAGCACTTCAGTACATGTTTACTGAGTTCAAAAGTGAGACCCAAGTGGATAAAAGCAATTGCAGGATTCCTACCACGTCTCTAAATGCATTTCTATAGAAGAAGAGAAAGCTGATTTTTAGTAGTTGCAGAAGGAGTGAATGAGGTTTTTTAAAAAAACATTTTCCTACATAACAGTAGTCCGACTGCTGCTTAATTTCAAGAATTTTTGAGAACCTTTGCTGTCAATAAACTGTGTTTCCATCTTGTCCTTGTTTGCTCACCATGTAATGCGGTTACTCTTCTTCCCCACATTGTTTCTGCTACTTTCAGTCTCTGGTGTGGATAGACACTGGAATAATTGGCGTAGGGGTTAAGGTCGGCTGAGCATCTCAGCTCTGGCATTTCCTAAGGCCATGTGCATTTGGCCTTCTGCTCAGGAGATTTTATATAAAATAAGTAGCATGTATTAAATAGCTTTCAAGTGGAAAATGAAGGCATTTATGACATGGCACAGTGCTGGTACTCTTACAGGTGTGTCAAAAATAGCGTGGCCAGCAGGAGCAGGGCAGTGATCCTTCCCCTGGACTCTGCGTTGGTGAGGCCACACCTGGAGTGTTGTGTTCAGTTCTGGGCCCCTCAGTTCAGGAAAGATATTGAGGGGCTGGAGCAGGTCCAGAGAAGAGCAACAAGGCTGGTGAAGGGACTGGAGCACAAGTGCTGTGGGGAGAGGCTGAGGGAGCTGGGGGTGTTTAGTCTGGAGAAGAGGAGGCTCAGAGGTGACCTCATCACTCTCTATAACTACCTGAAGGGAGGTTATAGCCAGGTGGGGGTTGGTCTCTTCTCCCAGGCACTCAGCAATAGGACAAGGGGGCACGGGCTTCAGCTCTGCCAGGGGAAATTTAAGTTGGGTATTAGAGAAAAATTCTTTACACAGAGAGTGATCAGGCATTGGAATGGCCTGCCCAGAGAGGGGGTGGATTCACCGTCCCTGGAGGTTTTTAAACTGAGATTGGACGTGGCACTGAGTGCCATGATCTGGTAAACTGAGTGGAGTTGGACCAAGGGTTGGACTTGATGATCTCGGAGGTCTTTTCCAACCCAATCAATTCTATGATTCTATGATAAGTGGAAGATATGAGGAGCTGTGCTCGTGATCGCAGCAGGGGATGCTGCCATTCGGCTCAGGACTGCTGCCCTCTCAGAGGGCAGGGAGAGAGGAGGGATTTGGGATCAGGCTGGGGAGATGGTGCCTGTTGTGTACTGGCCTATGTGTGACCCTGGTGCAGTCTTAAGCAGCGTTACCAGCTCTGGCACTCCTCTCTCCCTTTGCCATATTGCAGTTTTTGAGAGTTGATGCAAAATCTCCTGCGTTTGTTTTAAAGTTGTTGCTTGGAAAGAAGCGAGCAGCATTTGAAAGCTAGATGTTTTAAACAAGCAACGTATTTGAAAACCCATAACTTTTTTAATTTTAATGGAATTAATATCACTTTTCTAACTAAGTGGTCTCCATGTATTTGGGTATATGACCTCTCTCTTTGAGGCAGGAATGTTGCAGTATAGTGATTCTACCTTTATGTCAGAAACAGATTTGTTGCCTTTTTATTGGAGCTCTGGTCTTGTAGAAGGTGTCCATGGCAGGGGATTGGAACTAGATGGTCTTTAAGGTCCCTTCCAACCCAAATTTGCCATTTTATGATTCTTTTATTAGTTCATCCATCGGTCACTTTTTAGAAGTGTGAGAATGCTTTGAAGTATGTGATATTCAGCATTTTGTTGCTGGGATGTTTTCTGGAATCACCACCTGTAGTGTGGAGAGTTGCTTGCTGCTCTCTTGAGAGCTTCCAGACTCTGCACACTGATTGCACACAGGAGGATGCCCAGTATGGACCCATCCTGAGGTAAATTTGCGCTACACTGTTACTGGTTACCTTATTTTATTAATGTACAGTCATTCTGAGAAGCTGAAAGGATTATTAGTAATAGCTCTGTAAGAAGGATATAATCAATTTAAATTAGCTCGCGGCTGAGCCTGTATGATCTGGTATCTTTCAAATGTAGGTAAGCAGCTCATCATTTTGCTTCCTTACATAACGCCGTAGGAAACTTTTCCAAGCCCAGACCTGTGGCACGCAGGGACGTGGGTTAGCCGAGGGCTTGGCAGTGCTGGGTTAGTGATTTCATTCAGTGATCTCAGAGGTCACTTCTAATCTAAATGATTCTATGATCTTATCTATAAATGCTGCAGTTCATTACATTTAGGTGTTTTTAATGTCCAGAAGAATTATCCATTTGGAAACTGAAACAGTTATTAAGGGTAATTCAATTATGCTGTTTGGTGTAAAAATTCAAGCAAGGGACCCCTCTGAAGATCCGTTTCCCCCTCCAACATCCTGCTCCTCCCCTTCCCCTTTTCCATACAGTCCCCCAGGCTTCCTCCTGTCCATACATCTCTTCCTGCCCACTCTCCAGATACAAGAGACATTTTATTGCATGGGTAAACACCAGGAGGGTTTTTTTCTGGTCTCTCTGGATTTCTGATTTACAAAACTGGCATGATTTGACGAGGAAAGCTAGACAGTATTGCACAGCAAAGCTGCCTTAATATCTCTCGCTTTCCCATTCTCACCGACTACCAGCCGAAAAACCCGGCTCGTTATTTCAAATGCAGTGTTTAAAAAAGGTGCTAATACTTTGCTGTATCCCTGAAGGTCATCTAAGTGATCCATAGTTAAACGTTCTTGTGGGAGACTGGGGGGAAACAGAGAGCGACGATTATGATGGGAACACAGTGGGTTGAAGTCTCTGCTCATGCTCAAGTCTCCAGAAGGCAACCCACGGCAGCGAGGCGTTCCTGTGGTTGTACAACCAGAATAAACAGAGGTCTGCAGACCCAACTTCAGCATCTCCCATGCTGGAGAGCTGTATGTGATCCAGGACTGCTCTAAACTGCTCCTGCAGCACCACCATCCTCAATCTCTGCTGCCTTCTATTAAGGAGAAAAAATTATCTGTGCACGATCTTGCGTCATTAAAATGTGCCGGGTGCCCAAGGTGTTTCTTCGTCTGCTCCTCTAGCAGCTTTTCCCCTCAAGTGATTATGCTAATTAGTGTTTGATCAGATGATTAAATTATAATTCGATTAATCCTACGTGCTAAACGCTCTGAATGCATTTCCATCGCCTGAGTGCCTTGTGCTTAAGCATTCCTGTTTGCAGCTTGATAGGAGGCTCTCGCCTTTCCCCGTACCTAATGGATTTTCGGTATTAAAAACACTTTGGGATACAGAGGAAAGGGCTTTTTGTTTTCCTACTCTACTGAACAGTACCAGAAGTAGATAGGTTACCCACAGATGATCTGAATGTTGCTAGGGATTAAAAATAAAGGTACAAAGCTTTACGCCCCCCCCCCCCCCCC
>VWZG01007847.1:12306-27743 GCA_013396735.1 Grallaria varia
TGTTAATCTATACAGACCTCATGTCCCATTCATAACTTACCAGGACAAAACACTGTGACGAAGCTAAATCCTCTATCTGTTTCCATTCTGAGTGGTATTTTCCCCAGATAATTGCCCCTTTTTCAAAGATAAAAGGTATTTTGGTCCAAACACACTCTGCTTTGCAGAACAAATTGCACAATCTGTGTGTGAGAGAGGAAGAGAGAAGGTTGTTTCTCCTCCTGCTACCTGCTCTCCCCTCCCTTTTCACCCAGGTTTATTTTTGCATGTCGTCTGTAGGAGATAATCCCCACAAGGGTGTAGAATGGAGAGCACACTGAAATTATAACCTTGGTGCTGCTAAGAGATTAATGCTTAGGGCCAGCATCACTTTCTTTGTCTTTGGGGTCCTGCATTTTTAGGTCATCCAATTTCATATGACTCAGTTTTATATACTGGAGAAAGAGAAAAACAATAATAACAACAAAACTTGTAAAGAAGAGGTATTTTGGCTTTGAATATTAAAGATATACAAGGGTTAGCTAAATACGTTACCTGATTTCTCTGTTTTTATGGAGGCAGACACCAGTGTCTTCCTCTGTTGGAGACTGAAATCAGGCCACTCATTACTATCAAACAGAGACAGGATGTTAAATTTAAATCCTTTGGTTTGTTTCCATTCTACAGTGCAAAAAACACTATCATGGAGCAACCTCCCTCCCTCTCTCCCTCCCCTGAATTTTTCTCAGGGGAAGTGTGAGACAGATTGAACACAGGGTTGCCAAGACCTGTCTAAGGGGATTTTCCTTTTTTGTACCCCAGGTGTGGGAAGGCAGAGCAGGGGAATAGGGATGTAAAGGATGTTTTCTCTTCCTTCTCCCTCCTCCCTTTGTTTACCTTAAAAGCTGTCAGAGACACATAGAGCTCCTCTAACATCTTATTTCACCCCTTTCAGACAGCCTGGGAAACAATTTTACCTGTGAGGTGACTGGCATCCTAAAATCAGTTGCCAACTATGAAACGACGTGGGGTAAATGAGTCCCTCTAATTAAAGTCATAGAGGCCAAATGCACCTTCATGCTATTAGTCCTAAAAGTGCAGCTGTGTGGCTGTGATGGGGTCTTGAGATCTCATCAACCTTAGAGTTGGAGGAAATCCATGCCTGGTCCATAAATTCAGCTTCATCCACGCCCTGTGGGTCTTATTCTCACCCCTGGCTCACCAACTGACACTTTTGCCTCAGTCCAGTGAGTGTTCCAGGCAGTCGCACTCCCTCCAGTCGGACTGCTGGCAGATGTTTGTTCTGGAAACATCTGTGTGGATTTAAGAAGGTCCAGCCTGTGTGTGGGAGGGGTTATTGTCCCCAGGGGTCACCCCGAGCATGGCGGGTTGTGTGAGCCATCCCTGAGCCCACGTGGGACCATTGCAAAGCTCCTGGTTGATGCCGAGCTGTCTCTAGGAGGGACCACTGCCATGGATCAGTGTGCTGTCACAGCCGTGTGGGACAGGGACCTCCCTCTGGAAGGCAGCAATGAGCGGCCAGAGGCAGTAATGCCTTCAACCGCTCCGGATAAATAGATCTGGAGGTAGGTCACCGTCCTCGTTTTAGAACTGAAAGAATTAGGCTAAGCTGAATTAAGGCCCTAATTCTAAATGAAAGTGCTAGCTTAGGACGCTGCTTAGCTCGTTCTTTTTAAAAGTTTAATTTCGGATTCATTTCCTGAGTATCCCCGTGTGGACAGGTCCTCAGACTCTGCCTGGCCTTGGGTAAGCTACTTAAGCTTGTGACCTGAGGACACCACTGCAAAATAAGCTAAAATGTGTGTGGGAAGTGCATTAGATATTCCAAGGATATTAATTGTATGCCTCCTTTTTTTTTGCCTTTATGACAAACGTGTTCTGTGTGGTTCTTCCACAGCATGTAAAGGTGATTTTGCCTTTATGGCAAAGGTCCTCTGTGTGGTTCTTCCACAGCATGTAAAGGTGATTTTGCCTTTATGGCAAAGGTGCTCTGTGTGGTTCTTCCACAGCGTGTAAAGGTGATTATCTTGAAGCAGGCGAAGCACATCTGAGTGGGAAGGTGTGAAAATGGTTGGGATGAGGTACTCCTGCAACAGTTGATTTATGGGGGTTCACGTCCCAGTAACAGGAGGCTGTCCCTCCTTTACATTGCAGGGAGTTGCCCCCCCCCCGCCCCGTTGTCCCCCTCCAAGGAGCCCCCGGGGTGCCCCAAGAGGGACACGCAGAGACCACCGGAGAGGGAGCAGAGAAAGAGTTTATTACATGGGCAGAGGTATTTATAACTTCTCATGGATCGTAAAAGATCCAATAGAAAACTAGGAATAACAACCAATAGGAAAGGGTTAACTAAGGGCCAATTGGAAAATTTTAACACACTTCAAGGACACATTCTTTCAGACCTAGCTAGGGAGATAAGGGCTTTCTCTAGGGATTTTGGGAAGAAGACACAGTGATTCAGAGAAAAAACTACAGAAACTCCATTTTAAACAATAGTAACAGTTTCAGTTTTTAAGGTGTTTAGGTTAGCTTTTCTTCCTTCTTCACCAGCCCGTTTCTCACAAGACTTTTTCCATTTCTGATATTGTTTTTTTACTGCCACATACTCCAAGTTATTCCTTCAAAATCTTTCCCTCAATTCCCTGTCGCTGTAATGGGGACACATCCTCTACCCACTGACGAATGCTCTTTTGGGTGGATATAAATATCCTTAGAGCTTTGAACTTTTTGGTGTGCAGGAATTCACATTGTGCAGCATGAAAACCCTCTTGAAAATGCCATCTCCGTGTTTCTGCAGCGTCCTTGCTCTTCTCCCTGGAAGCACGCATGCAGATAGTCCAGCAGCAGAGGTCAGTGCTGATTTGCATTGGAGAAGCAAACCTAAGCTAAGCAGAGAGGGAAGGGACAACATCTCCACAATTACTGTGTACACCACACAACACCCTTCATTGCTGCTGGTGTCACCTGCTGAAGTCACGTGTTCCTGTGATGTCTTCTGATAAAAGCTGGTAACTGTTGACAGGGCAGCACTGTCCAGATGAGATGTTGTTTTAAGGTACATTTGAAGCAGAGCTCAATATATCTGGGCTGCAGTCAGTCTGACTTCCCACCTTCAGGTAGCTGAGTTTCTGAAGAGGGTCTTTTCTGGGGGATCAGTTTTGACCAGAGTTAAAATCTCCTAAGTAATACATATACACCCGATGAACTTTCTCTTCCTTTTTAATTTTGGCATCAAAGATTTTTATATTCTTTGTTGCAGGCATGTGCTGAAACAACCCTTAGTGCCAGCAGATTTTTCAGACCATTGGTGTCCTGCCTGACACACATATTGCCCTCTCTGGGAACAGTCATCCTTCCTTGGCTAGTTTTGATGGATGTAAACCTTTCTCTGCTTCTGTCCCTGACCTTCACACTTTCTCAGCATACCTAGGGTTGGCTTGTTTGTTTGATTACAGCAGAGCGTGCTGTTTTAAAGCTGGTCCAAGTCACTTTAGGTCGGGTCGTTTGTAGTTGCTGGAGCTGTGGTGGGGAGGTTGGGGTTGCATGTGGTTGCACTTGATAGTGGGGAGAGGAGAAGGAACGGGTCAACAAATTGGGACAGCCCCTTCCCTCTCATGACACCTGAAGTCACAATCCCAAGGTTATCCCACTCTCCAGGATCCAGTTTGCATCACTGACTGCTAAAATCCTTTTTCTTTCCCCCCCCAGAAATCACTGCTCATGTGTTGGACAGTGAGGCATGTGGCAAGCTTTGAAAAATATTCTCAGTTGCCTCCTTGTTTTGTTTCTGCTGGGTAATTATGGCTTATATCAGGTGCAGCTCCAGGCTGCCCCCAAATCCTGGGAATAATTTGGAAAATGCACATGCAGTTTGTCCTGTCCAGTCTTACTCTCTGAAACCTCCCTGAATCTTGACGGTGTTGGAGTTCTCTGCTGTTTGCAATATCTATTTTCTGTATATCTCAGGAGAAAAAAGGGGGACAGGAGGTTATTAGAATGAGAAAATGATCATCTGGCACTAACCTGGGTATTTTCTTTATTAAAAATAAAAACAATAATAAAAAAAAAAGCCTGCAGCTTCGCCTTGGAGTTGGGTCCATGAGCAGCTGACTAGGTTTGCCATGAATGACAATTAGTAATGCCTAGAAAGAACAGCTAAACAGAGCAGAAATAAGATCACCTGGGGAGAGGGGGACAAAAAACCAAACCACCCAGCAAAACCCACTGGATAACCCATATGCTGCATTTTCAAAGTGGAATTAGTGAATTAAAACTATTGAACTACTTTTTGCACCTAAACTCTGGACCACCCATGTGTGGAAATTTTTCCTGGCTGGAGGGCAGGAAAATGTAAATTTCTGTGTCTTTTACCTTTTCCTCTTGCCTTAACAGCTAGTGCAGGAGGAAAGGCTGCTTCTTCCTGCTGTCCTCCCCTCTGCTGCCCAAGGCTGTCCCTGGTGCCATCTCACAGCACTTGTCAGTCCCCAAAAATTGGTTTGAAAGTGAGGAGAGTAATTTACCTCGGTTTTTTTCTTTCTCCTGTTGCTCCCCTTCCTGCCCTTCCCCAGTCACACCAGAAATGTAAATATTCAGGGATGGTTCATCCTCAGTGGTGACTGAAGTTGAATAAGAAATTTTTCTTTAACTGTGCCAGAAAGAAGCTTGGATTCACACACCTGGAGTGACTTACTTTTATTCCCTCTTGGAAAAACCAACTTAATGAAAATAAATGTGCTTCCACAAAGTCAATATTTCTTTCAAGTTCTGCTTGTGCTTTCATCAGCTTGGGGTGTGCATGTGTGAGAATGGTTAGAAGGAATATTCAGAAAAATGCTTTCTGGCAAAGGAAGAGATCACAGATCAGATCAATGGCATTTCCACAGAAAAGAGAATTGAAGTGTTTTAATTTTTTTCAACCAGGAATCTTACATCTGGGACTGGTTATGTTTCACTGGTGTCTCTAGCAAATAAACTGTTTTGAGAAAAAAATATCATAGAAAAATAATTTTCTGAAACCTCAAAAACAAAGCCTGGCATGCATTTTCAACATGATCATGTGTACTTCTGTAAAACCATGGCTTTTGATGGTGACAAGCTCTAACAAACGTGAAGGCCCTAGAAAAGTGGTGTTTAATTATTTTTTGCAATGGCACGTGATCATAAATGTGAAAATGTTTTCAAGAAAAACTTGTCCTTTCATGACTAAAGTTTCCAAGGGACAAATCATGTCAACAGTGATGCGTTAGCCAAAGAGAAAAATGTGTGTCTTGGCTTAGTTTTATTTGTTCCAGCATAAGAATATTATAGCCACAACTAATGAATTCTAAGTAAAAAAATTAAGACCCCTATCTGGGTGATACAATTGTGCTTCTGGAAAAAGGCCTCTCTGCAATAATTTTTTCCCTACTAAGAAATAAATGCAGGTGGAAATGCTCTTCAAGCCCCTTTGTATGTGAATTTTCCCTGCTGACCTGTTATAGCTCAAAATTCCTTCTGCCTGGAATGGGCAATACATATTTTATTCCACATCATGGGAAGCTGTGGTGCTCCAGGACCCGGGAAATAGGATTGAGGGAGCGTTGGAGCCTCTTGAGGTCTTCCTGAGTAAGAAGTATTAATAACGGCACTTGATTTTGTGCAGTGTTGGTTTACAGAAATTCCTAAACATTCTAATACAAGTAAACAAGGATTTACTTGTTCTTGACTGTAGCTCCTTGCTTTTGGGTCTGGCTAACAATGGAGTTTGCTGCTACGCAGCTTCCCAATCCATGAAGAAAGTCGCTGGAATATGCAATACCACAATAATATAGTGTTAAATAACAGCTCTCACTTCCTCGCCCGCCCTTCTCTTCATTCATAAAAGGAAAAAGATCCTCACTGAGTCATCGCAGACGGTCAATAAACAAAGAAGTTGTTATATGACCATTTCATAGAACCGTGGGGGGGAAAAAAAAGACACATAGACTGTTCCAATTTCGTGTTTGCAGCCTGTGGTTTAATGTATGTGTCTGAAGAAAAACCCCATCACTTTCTAGACTCCCGATATACTTTTAGACGTGCTAAGTGACAAGTCATAAGTAGTGCTCCCAGCAACATTTTAGTTCTGTGGATTTACAGCTCATTAGCACTTATGCTCTCTGGTAAAGATTTAAAACCAGCACATTTTTAGAACCTGGAAGAGAAAAAAAAAAAAAACAAAACCAAAACCAAAAAACCCTGACTACAATAATTACCTCTGAACTGTGTGTTACTGGCGTTGTTAAACCCTTGTTTTAGCAGGAGTATGTGTTAGTATGTGTTTTAAACTGAGTAGCAATTGACACAGAGTTTCAGGGGAAATATTTCTGCCTAGATTTTGAAACTATGTTTGATCTTAATGGCTCCATAATGAGGCAGAAGAACAACCTTACGTGGTTTGGCGTTAGCTTAGAAGACCTAAGCTCAAATCCCTGCTTGGTTACGTGTTTTCAGACGTGGTGGCAGAAGAATATCCTTGGCTTGGATGGGTGCTGCCTCCTCAAAAGATGGCAATCTAGTTGTGCTCAGGAACATGAGATGTGGTTTCTGTATGGAAGTCCAATAGAAAAACCGAATTAATTTACTCTTGGGTGAATCGTTGCTAAAGAAAATAGCCTGCAGAAATGCTAATTTCAAGCAGTTGTTCAGCAGGCACTTCAGAAACCTTGGAGGGGAATGAAGAACGAGTGGTAGGGATGCAAATAAATCAATCCCTCCTGTGCACTTTAGTCTGAAAACCACAGCAAAGCTGAGCCGGAGAGCGTGCACAGCAACCTGCAATGCAGCTCCTGGTTTAGAGGGGAAAAATTGTGTTGTTCAGGTGAGAAATAACCTCCCAGGTATCAATTTTATTTTATTTTATTTATTCCCCACCCTGGATCAAGGGAGCTCTTTCAAGGTAATCTGATTTGAGCGTGCCCGGCGAATTCTGCTGGCTGCCTCTGGAAAGCCGCGCTCTCTGTGCCAGGCAGTAATTGCGTTAATCATCCATTTTTAAATAACTGCATTTGAAGTTAAGTTGAGAATTGCTTTTCAGATCTTTAATTTGCTTTGGAAAAGTGAAATAATTCCCTCAAGGGTTGTGCTAATCAATATTCCAAAGGCAAGTAACCTTTGCTAATACTTGAGCATGGGGATACTCTATATGCTTCTGCTTAAGGAATTCTGGGGGAAAAATGCACCAGTTCCATCTGTAATTTGGCAGGTTAATAACTTTTCTGACTGCCAGGCATAGGGGTTTTTAGTCAACAGGAGATTCATCGAGTACAAAATTGCATTGCATTATCTTCCTTTCATCATTGTTGTTTTTATTTTAAACCTTCTTGCTAATATAAATGATGACAAATTGCAGAGCTGTAAATTTGAGAGCCCCTAAATGGCATTTTTGTCAAAGCCTTTACGGTGAAATGCTTACTTGGAAAGATTTTTAAACCTCAGGAGCTGGGGGAGGGGTTTTAATTATTATTATTATGCATCATGACACAATGCATTATGCATCATGGTTGTTTTTCTGCTTTTTAAACACTTGTTATGGATGATGAAACTAATATAAATGGACATACAGGGAGAGCTTCTGTAGAACCTTCTTATGATGTCATATGCTGTTTCTAAGGAATTTCAGTACTTGGAAATGAGAGGAGAGGCAAACTTCAAGAGGCACTTAAAAGCATCCTAACAGGTAGTCATCAAGGAAAAGTCACATTCTTTTTTTTTTTTAAGGTGCTCTCCTGTTAAACTGGATAACAAATTCATGGCTGAAAAACTAAAAATGACTGAATGTTGGTGTTGCTGTCTCAAACGTGGGAGTATTTGACCCTGCTTCCTTTGAAACCACCTGCAAATTACTCCTGATGCTCACAATTTGCTTTCTTTATCCTGTTTTTCCCACCCAGACATGCACAAAGCTGAAAAATACATTGGCAGTGGGACTGATTGAAGAGCTGATGGGATGCAATTGATTCAGTACTGGAGCTGCTTTTTCTTTTTCCCTCTCTCCAAGTAAACATTTCCCGTTCCCTTGAAATCAACTTGGTATTTAGGTTTTGCACAAGTAGAAGGGGAACAAAGGAGAGAATTGTGCATTCATTTATTTAATAAAACCTGCTTTTTAAATAGTCATAGAGATTGCCTAGGCTGCATCCTGCAAAAATTAAGGGAGAGGGAGAAAGTCTGAACAGGTATTTAAGGAGTCACAGCAGGCAATGGATTTGAGAGAGGAAAAAAGTAAATAAATACTGTGCTTCCCCAGAAGGCAAGAACCCAGCATGTCACATTTCAGGGTTGGGGAAAAGAAATTTCAGTGTCACTGTGGACATTAAACATGATACTGCTCGGTGACCCACAGACAATAGGTAACTGCGTTTGTTTCCTGAAATTTTGATCGGGAAAGGCTGAAATCTGCATTCCCCCCCCCAATCCACACAACCAGAATTTACTGCCTGGTAGTCCCACTCTGCTTTTTTTTTAGAGGGAAGACGCCAAGATTCTCTCCTCCTTCTCCATACCCTGTTTTCGAGGCTGCTCGGGTGCCACGCAGGCTGCTGCAGGGGGGTGCTCGATGGCAGTGGGAGGGTGACACCAACCTCCCCGGCCAAGTTTCTGCCAGGAGATCCTAAAATGAGTTTGTATTGTTCTTTTTTTTTCTATATTTACCATTTCCCGGATTTCTTTTTTAACATTGTGGTTACAGCTGGATGACTGTCTACTCTCCCCCACCCCATGCTGCTCAGATTTAATGAAACAATAACAGCTTTGGTGTTACGTTTTTGTGTCTCACCTATGCTAAGCTAGAAAAACAAAGTCAATTCTAAGATCCTGTTATCGCTTGCTCATAAATTTTGTGTGCGTTTTCCCCCTCTCTTGTATATTTATAGAATCATAGAATGATTTGGGTTGGTAGGGACCTTGAAGACCATCTCGTTCCAACCCCCTCCCATGGGCAGGGACACCTTCCACCAGACCAGGTTGCTCCAAGCCCCATCCAACATGGCCTTAAATATATCCCAGGACGGGGAGGCCATAACTTTTCTGGGCAACCTCTGCCAGGGCCTCACCACCCCCCCAGTAAAGATTTATTTCATATCTAACCTAAACCTGCCCTCCTTCAGGTTAAGGCCATTCCCCCTTGTCCTGTCACTACAGTCCCTCGTGGAAGTCCCTCTCCAGCTCTCTTGGAGACCCCCTTTAGGAACTGAAAGCTGTTGTAAGGTGTCCCTGGAGCCTCCTCTTCTCCAGGCTGCACAACCCCAAGTCTCTCAGCCTCTGAGCTGCTCCAGCCCTCTGATCATCTTGGTGGCCTCCTCTGGACTCTTCCCAGCAGGTCTGCAGCTTCCTTGCGCTGGGGACCCCGGAGCTGGAGGCAGCACTGCAGGTGGGGTCTCAGCAGAGCAGAGCAGAGCAGAGCAGAGGGGCAGGATTCTGCCCACACCGTTTGGGATGCAGCCCAGGACACGGGTGGTTTATGGGCTACCAACGCACATGGATGGATCACATCCCACCTCTCATCCACCAGCACCCCCAAGTCCTTCCAGTCAGGCCTCATTTTCCAATCTCAATCCATTTTCAATCAGTAAGAGCCCTGTTGCGTATTTAGGATGTTTGGAAAGGCCTTTGTCATGTCAGTTTATGGGCTGGTGACTTCCACCTCTCTGGTGGGTCACGATGCTTTCTTTCCGGTCTAAAATCCCTGCTGCCACCAGGATGGAATCTCTTGCACCTTTCTTTTCATCAGGAGTGCTGTTTGTTACCTTTTAGCAATTTTTACAGAGGGTTGCTCGATGTTGACATACTTCACTTAGCCTGAGGTTTCTGAACATGTCCTGTATAAAATTTAAATCCTTATTGTTCTCAGGCGCCACCGGCTGAATCAAAGGAAATTCTGATTCTAGGGAAAAACTCTTGCTAGATCATTCCCTCTTTGTTGTGCCCCTGCTGTTTAGACATATCTTTTAGTCATCTTTCGAGAAGAAAGTACAACAGGGTTGTGTTTTTGTGCTGTTTACTCAAAATCTGAGGATGTTCAGCACAAGTGCCTTGTTAGTTTGGTCTCTGTCCTCTTGAACTCACAGGATTCCTTCAATCACCTTCCGCAGGAGTTGGAGGAAGCTGAGGGTATTAAATGTTTTTACAAAGAGCTGTGCTGGTTTTGTTTGTCCTTATAAATATTTTATGGCGTCGTGGCTCTGTAAAAATGCAGCAGTTTTGTATAGCAAACCCAAATAACAACAAGCCTGCACAAGGTGTGTTTTATTTTTGTGCATCAAAAGAGAAAAGAAGAGAAAGTTAAAATGCATAACGAGGCGCAGCGTGTTTCTGGTGCTGGGTAACCTGAATGGTTGTTATAAGATTTAGCAGAAAGGTTTACTCGAAAATACAGTATTCGGACTGAATGCTAACAGGAAATATTCAGCTGTTATTTCTGTTTGTTACTCAAGCTGGGGATGGAGACAGCTGTGGGTAGGAGTCAAAGACTAAATGACAAACTCAGGTTCCTTTTTTTAACCCTTACAACTTTCTCACCTTGGTCAACCAGCCTTTTCCACTGGGAAACTTGAGCAACACGTCTTGTGGTTATTCTATATACTGATTACATTTTTTTTTCTATTTGCTTTTCGTATGTTTTTGTTTTGCTTTGGTTTGCTTTTATTTTTTTGGGGGGTGGTGGTGGTGGTGGTGTGTATTTGGTTTTCTTTGTTTGTTTTCACTAGTGGGGTTTTTTTTTTAAGCAGCTAGGGAAAAACTAAATCCTAGTGAATTCTTCTTCCTCGATTACTTTCTGACGAATGGCTTTGTTTCAGAATCTGCTTGTACTGAGCATAGAATGGGAATATGTCACTAGGAGTGAGGGTGGAATAAAGACTGTCCATTTCTTTACAGTGAAAAAAAATTTTCACAAAACTTTTCTTTTAGGAAAAAAACAGAAAGGAAAGTAATTTGAAAAATTTCTGGCATTTTTTTTTTTTATTTTAGTGTGATGCTTTTTCTTTGGGATGTACAAAATAAAGCCTCCTATTGCTGTTTGTTTCTGTCTGAGAGCTGAGTCCCTCCATTTTAAGAATATTTCCTAAAAGTTTCAGTTAGATGAAAATGGCATACCGAACACAAGTGTTAAATAGGTTTTTACATAATTAAGAAATGAGCAGCAGGCTGTGACTTTGAGTGTTTGCAGCACAGAATGAGGATTTTTCCCTTTGCTGAGATTCTATTAAATTTGACAATGAGCGAATTCACGGTTGACTTGCTCTTGGTGGTCCGTCAAGTCTGAAGCCAGGGCTGTTTATTGAGGTTTATAAACTCTTTACAGAAGGTCGATATTCCTTTGCACAAAAGCACTGCTTTTTTGCTATAGAGTAACCCCCTTTCTGACTTATCATCTGTGCAGTTAATGTGTTAGTGTGTTTAATACCATTAATTCAACATCTTATGAGCAAAGTAGCCACTGAAACAACACAGCTCTGTGTTTTATTGGACTGAAGAGGAAAGGCTTTGGTAGGCGCAAAATGTGTGCCTTGCCCAAACATATCTGACCATGTCCAGTTTCTCAAGTTAAACAAAATATTTTTAACAGAGGGAAGTAAAGGTGGAAGGAAAGCTGTTTTTCAGAGTGTGAAATACCTGCATGCACTACTTAAGCAGACAAATGCTGTAAGAAAGTAGAAGAGAAATTGATATTTTCAAAGAGTTTTTCAAATCTATTTCTTGTGGGAACATTTTTTTATACAGAAAAAAAAGGCTAATCATTATTTTTTTAGCTTGTCTGGAAGTCTTGAGGTCCCCTGCACTATACACAAGGGCTGGGCAATCTATCTTCTGTCTATTACTGATGAATTTTGCTGGTTTCTCAGATGTTGTAAACAGTTATAATTGAGCTGACAGTTACTATACTTAGAGTTTTAATTTCAGGAAATATACATTTCCAATAAAACTAGGTTTTATTCTTTAAAATACAGTTCTCATGAGTTCTGTTCTTTACAAGAAGAACTGTTTTTCTTCTCTGCTTTCCTTGCACTTCCTTTCTTTTGATCTCTCTCCTCTTCCCTGGAGAAAAAAAAAGGCATTGAAGGCGAAGTTAGAGGACACTGGCGTGGAATTTGAGGATACTGAACGAGTAAAGCAAACAAGATGAAGATTTTGCTTGTGCATCAGTAGGAAAAAAGTAGCTTTTAAAATTACAAAGGCTCCTCCATGAACTTCGATAGGACTTGAAGACACAACTTGGTGTCTGAAGAGTGAAAGGTGATGGTTCATGGGCCTGAACAGTCACAGATCCAGAGTGGTGTCACTTTGTGTCCTTAGCTCTGCCCTCCTCTGCAAATACAGCGGGATGTTCCCTCATCAGCTGTGACCTACAAACCCAATATAAGTTGCACCTGGATTTTTGTCACCTCCCACGGGTGGGGACACCTCCCACTGTCCCAGGTTGCTCCAACCCCCCTTCCAACCTGGCCCCGAACACTTGCAGGGATGGGGCAGCCACAGCTTCTCTGGGCAGCCTCTTCCAGTGCCTCCCCACCCGCACAGCAAGGAATTGCTTCCCAGTATCCAATCTAACCCTATTCCTTTTCAGTTTGGAGCCGTTGTCCCTTGTCCTGTCAGGTTTTATTGTGAACCTTTCCAGAGAATGCACTGCCTGTGGTGGCATGTTCCTGCATGTGCTGCTTTTTCCTGACAAGTATTAGAAAAAAATTATTTGAAATATTCACATCCTTCTAACAAAATGGTATCTAAAATGCTGGTGTTTTCATACTTTAAACAAAATCTGTTAAAGTTTATAGCAGTAAAAATTCTTCCCAGTTTCCCAGCCTCAAAATGTGGCAAAAAGGTTTGTGTGGATTGATGCAGAGAGAAGAGGCAGACAGGGTAAAACTGAGCTGTACTTCTGATTCACAGCAGCTAATTCAAATTATATATGTTCTGTAATTATGTTGCCTGGAGCTCACATTAATGTTGATGAGCTAAGTGTATTTATCAGTGGAAAAACAGGCTTCGTTTTATACACCTAAATAGTTTAATGTTTTTAATGTAGATTGTGAGGAAGTATCATGTGAAAATGACAAGGTGGATGAGGGATGTGGGGCTTTTCTGGAGCCTGTAATATGCTACCAAATAATTCTTTCTAAGAGTGACTCTGAGTAACCTGAAGTTGTTACTGTGTGGTGGGAAGCCACTGCTCTGCATCCTTATTTGGGGTCTTCACCCAGCCTGGAGGTTGTATGACTTTGTGGGTGCACCCTGAAAAACCAGGACAACTGGGGAGTTGGTGATAAAAAAGTCTTCGAGGCCAAGTTGGATGGACCTCTGAGCAACCTGGTCTAGTGGAAGGGGTTGGAATGAGGTGATCTTTAAGGTCCCTTCCAACCCAAACCATTCTATGATTCTGTGCTGTTGCTGCACTTTAAAACAGTTCTGAACTCCTAAGGGGAAATAAGAAAAAAGACTTAGTGGAGTTTTAGGGTATTTTGAAGATACTTGGGGACAAGAGTCTGAGAGATGGTGGCTCTTGTGGAGGAGTGGATTTCTTTCTTATCTTCCCCTGATGCTTTTCCTCTCCTCTTCCTTATAACCACTGAGCTGGTACGAAAGATAATACGAAGGATATACCTTTTTTACCTCCAGCACTTCAGAATCAGCGAGAAGACTTAAAAACTGCCAGTTGTGGTCCCATCTGTATCTATTTGGATTGCAGCTCGACTGTATGATCTAATTAAAACAAACAAACTAATGCCCAAACAATCAAATAAACAACAAAGGGGTTTTTTTGACTCTAAACTTCTCTAGCGTAGGTGTCCAGGTAGGGAGGAGCTGTCCCTTCCTTCCTGCAGGGGCTTTCTTAATAGAACTGGGCCATGTTCTGCAAATTTGGTTCCATAAACAAAAAAGTTGATTCTGTTAAGCCTTTCTTGACTGACATAAAGGATGTCAACTTCCAGCCCTGCCCTGCTCCCTTTGCTTAAAGAAAGTTCTTTTTTTTTTTCTTTTTTTTTGACCGGGAGATTTGCTCTGTAAGAGTCTGAGGCCAATATTCAGACACAGTGATTCAATTCCACAGTATCATCTTCGAATCTTTAAAAGAGTCAGCTCTGTGGGTGGAATAAACCTTGCCCAACAGAGTGAACAGTTAAACTTCTTTCTCGTATGATTTATGCTGTTCTATTACTCATTGCTGTTATCTGTTTCATCCTTCCTCAAAATTCATCAGGATTGTAACAGAGATTTGGACTCCAGAATTCCATGACATCCTTTCCCCAAAGACACTATTATGGATTTACAGCAGAGTGGATTGGGATGATCAGCTGCAAAACAAGCTTATAGGAGATCCCCATGTGACAACTCCCACCCCATTGGTCTTATAAAGCTCAGAGTGGGGTTGTGGAAGTTTAAAGAGAAAATTCCACTTGGCTCCAGGAAATTTATGGGATTGGAATGTTTTTTGGTGTACACCTTTGCCTGTGCTCCTCAGCACAGGGAAAACCTCAGGATTCCCTCAGCTCTTCCCACTTATCCCGCTGAGGGCACAATTCAGCCTCTGGAGGCTGCCCCAAAATTTGGATGCCAGAATTCCATGGCATCCCTTCTCCAAAGAAATTATCAGAAGAGTGGATTGGGATGATCAGATAGAAAATAAGCTTATGGATGTTGTCCATGTGAGATAGCATAGGGATAGCAATAACATTGGGACAGCAATAGCATTGGGCACTACATGGTCTTGCCCCAGCAGTTAATGCACTTGTGGATCAGGTGATTCTTGAGTTCCAAAGGTGCTTCCACCTCTGTGGACCCTGCAGGGGGAGGTACTGAGGGTCTCGAAGTGTCAGACTGCTCAGTTGCACAGTGTTATTTTAGTTTATTTCTGTCCGAAAGCAGCTTTGAAAGGCTGAGAAGTATAATGTCATGTAAGTTCAAGTCTGGTACCAAATCACAATGCAACTTATTAGTTTCCTTTCTTCCATCTTGCCCCTCCGCCCTCATTTTAAAATTATTTTTGATTTTTGCCATGAGCGGCCGATCACCTTGAGATTTCCCCTTGTAACCACAGGCTTGCATTTATCATGTACAAGTCGAGATAAAACATTAATCCTCTATACAGGGCTCCTTGCCAGGGAGCTGCTGTGAGAGAGGGGATCATAAGTCTTCTCCCCCCAGCACGGGATCCTCCTCAGCCTTCCAGGGTGGCTCCTGCAGCTGTTGGCAGAACGTGGGATTCGGGGTCAGCCCCGCAATCGGTGACAGCAGAAACACCTGGGAATGATAGGAGAGCACTTGGGATGCCTGCAGCGCTGTGCACCATCACCAGGCACCCCGCCAAACCCACAGCTTTTTAACTAAACAAACAAACAGAAGAAGCCCTCAGGCCAGGAAACAACAAAGTTTGTGCTTCCAACAAAGAAAAACAAAAATTGGTGGTGGTTTTTTTTTTTTTTTTT
>VWZG01007847.1:34811-52841 GCA_013396735.1 Grallaria varia
TTTTTTTTTTTTTAATGAAGAAAAGTAAAGGAGAAAGAAATCTTCCTAGAAGAATATGTAGTTGAACTGTTTGTAATGAATTCATTTTGCAGCCCTGATGAGCACCTCAGTTACAGAGCTGGCCTCTTCACTTTTGGGTTCAATAATAATTTCTGATTAGCTCTATTTGAAAATGAGCTTCAGCTGGTAATTGACACAAACGAAAGCTCATCAGTCTTGCAAATCTAGTCAAGTGGTCCTAATATGGCAGGTCTCCAAGTGGAATATGTTCAAAATGTGGTGGAAACCAGTGATTTTTAGCTGCATGTTGGAATTTTACTATTACTATAAGCACTGTGATCTTGCTAAATTTTATAGGAGAGTCTTCCAGCAGACTGAACAGCAGTGCTGGTTACACAGGGATAGAATGATCAGGACAGACATCAGAAAAAAATCTCTTGTGGATATATTTTTTTTCTCCCTACTGGACTTGAACCAGGAACTTCAAAGCAAGGATGGGAAAAAACCCCAAAAAACAAACAAAAAAAAAACCAAAACCAAAAAAAAACAGACAAAAAAAAGGTTTCCAGGAGAGTGTACAAGTTGAATAGTCCAGGCCAAAATCTCTTCTGTAAGAAACATTAAATGTAATGTCAAAAATAAGAATGAAGGGAGATTTGATCAAATTAAATCCAAGCACTGGGGAAGCTGGGGATAGGTATAGGAATAAATGGAATGATCTGAAGATTTCAGAAGTTCAGAAAAAATTACTAACAACAAAATGTTACCATTTTCTTTTCTCACCTTATCTGTTAAGTGTAGCTCAAGCATCCTGTGGAGAAAACCTTGAATGCCTGGAGATATTGTAGATCTTTGTTAAAGTCTGTACTCAAGCTTCTAATCACTGCTATAACTTCCATACCCACTGTAGGGGTTTTTTGTGGTCGTTTTTTTTTTTTCTTAAAACCATTTTCTGTGTATGAAGAGGTAAGATGAACTCTGAGCAGTATGGTAAAATTGTATAAAGCGGGACTTTTCTTTAGGGGTGAAGGTGAGTATTGTCTGTACTGGCTCCATCCACAGGAGCTGAGGGGATAAAGCAGGGGAATAAAGCAGGAATAAAGACTGCTAATAGGAAGGCAGACAAATCTATAAACAAGATTTCTGCTCTGTTGCAAAGCAGATGGTTATCTGCTAAATACTACCTGAGGTTGGTATGTTAGTCCTAGGGTGCTTGACCTCAGGCTCTGCCGCAGCATCAACGCTTGGAGAAGTAGGTTTTGCTGTTCAGGCTTTGGACTCTTCCACGGGGAGAGAACAGAGCCCCTAAAGCCTCTCCAGTTATCTGACACACAGCTCTGATGTGAGGCTCTTGCCTGTCGAGCAGCTTTGCAGCGAGTCGCTGTGCGGGTCTGAGCTGCAGCCTTGGAGATCATCGCGCAGTCATTGTGGCTGTTGCGTATTCAGAAAGGAGTTCAGCATAAGGGCAGACCCCATTAACCCCCTCTGGGGTCTGGGAGATGAAACGCATTCATTGCCCCTTTCCTTTGGTTTGTTTGCTCTGGTTTCCATCAGATTGCTCACAGGTTGTTTCTTCTGGCAGTGAAATATTTGACTGAACCTACATTACTTCCCACAGCGAATGATATGATCTATGTCCTTATCCCTCCAGTCTTTCCTACTTGGCCTTACTGAAGGGTTTCTTTAGTCCTACTTAAATTTAGAGATTAGATTTTCTGTGGTTGTTCCACTTGTGGTTCTGGTGTCGTATTCTTGCGTGGTATTTATGAGAACAGGAAATTGTGAGATAATTCCTGTTTCTTCAGCTCTGTGACAGCACCTGTGTTATCATCATGGAATCCTCCTCTTGAATTTACTGCCTGGGTTGTTTGGCCCTCTTAGTTGTATGAAGAGATCTTGATTGATTTTGGATTTAAACCACCCCAAATATTTTCACAGCCGGCTTTGTTCTTCTACCAGAATTATACTTGAACTTAAACATCTCTCCTACTCCCTCAGTGTGCACCTCTCTGATACAATTCTGCTTGGAGGAGGTTAGTCTTTCTACACATGCATTAGCTTCTCTGCATTAGAAATCAGATACAAACATCATTGAATGGAATTAGATGCATTTTCTTCCAAAGAGTATCACAGAGTAAAAAAAATGAATCATTGAGCATTTTATTTGAGTTCTGTGTGAGATTTGCCTGGCACCTTTTGACACTTAATTTAATTTTGTTAAATTTGATGTTGAAAGATACATGAAAATTCTTTGATAAAACGCTAATTCTTCTCTGCTTTCTTTCCATCACACCTTTTAGGAAAATCAGCTCTTTTGTGTGTGTAACAATCCTGTTTTAAAACAGCTGTTTCAAAATGCAAGGGAGAACAGTCCTTTCGTTTAGCAGGAGGATGTTGGTACACAGTTGTGGCTTAGAAAGGTTTGTGTCAGTGCCCTTGTAACGATTCCAGTGCTCATCCTGGCACAGTGGCTCACCTTTTTAGCTCAGGAACGAATATATGACCTCAGGAAATAGGGTGGAAAATTTGCCTGTATCGCTGTATTATCTGACATTCTAATCACATGAGCAGTTCATCAGGGCGTGTTAAGGTAGTGGCCGATTTTCACCCGAAAATATTCCCAGCCTTACATCTTTGTTGGTTCCCTTCTCAGCCCTCTGCTGTTCTGCAGTCACACTGCCCCTGACGTGACCATTTGTTGTACAGAGAGAACCTGCTACAGCCTCTGTCTGTCTTCTCCTTGCATCCTCCAAAGGGCACAGATGCTGCAGGAGGCTGAGGAAATATTCCTGAAGATGAAAAATGATGTCTTAAAATTATGTCATGAAATTATCACTCAAAAGCCATCTTGGTAAGATCATTTTACATCTTAGAAACGTGCCCCCATCCTTCTCTGTTCTCCCGTGTCACAACTTCTGTTTTAAAATAGCAGTAAATGTTACGTTCGTATCTCCATTAAAATCACTCCTTAATGTATGTGTTCATGAGGGTAAAATACTTCTAGCACTAAAATATTTCTAGCACTGAGCATTAACACCAGGAGGAAAAAAAAAAGTCTAAATTCTACTCAAATTACTATTAAAATTTGAGTATTCTTTTAAGGCAAGTCAGTGGTGTATATTCTTTTCTGGTGCTTTGTAGCTCCAGCAATTTTTGTCCATATCCTGCTAAAATTTTGATAATTTTTGCTGTTAATTGCGCTATTCAAAAATTAGTGAAACCTGAGCCTGCTTAAAACTCTCTTTTAAGATATTAGGCATAACACATGCTCATTGTATCATAAAGTAACACCTTCGTAATGGAGCAGCATAATGGCATAATAGTATTTTGTAAATCTTGGTGAGATTTCTAACATCTGTATGTAAATTGAATAATGAGTTGCCTATATGAGTATTTCTGATGGTATCTGATATTCTGGTTGTCCTTTTCTGTGGTAATCAGATTTCTGTCACTGTACATCTGCCGTGTTCATCCAAGGGCCTGTGCTTTACTCGGATTGCCTGTGGAGTTTGAAGGCACTAATAAAACACATATTTTTAAGACTTCCCAATTTTCTGCTTTTGACAGGCGTGGAGTATTTCAACCCTGAGTCCCTCCCTCGGCAAGAATTCATGTGGAATGGAAGCTTTGGAAACGAAGGTCTTTCAGTGGCTTCATACTTTTAAATTGTTGTCGCTGCACTTGGAATAACCTAAAAGCACTCATTAATATTTCATAGCATGGTGAAAGCCCTTGGTGTGGAGATTTATGGAACCCACAAATGGCTCATGGAAGCTGTAACATTCTCGGTCCCTGTCCTTTAACCAAAGCTTGGGAGGTGTAAAGGCAGGAGGGATGGGGCAAACCTGTCCCTTGGAAGGGCATTTCCATATTGGTCCTAATTGGATGAAAATAAGCTCCATTGCATTCTTATTCTGATAACTTGCAGGTAGAGCAGGTATGAAATGAAAGCCTTTGCTTTTTGTTTAGTGAGAAATACAAGAAAAAGGGTTTTTTGGTATCTATGTGGTCTTCTTTTTTTTTTTTTTTGGCAAAAATTTGCAAGATTCTCTACAAATGTTCACTTGTCACCTGAATCTGCACATTGAAGAAGGGTTTGCTGTGTTTTTACCAGAGAGCAGTAAGATCTGTTAGTATTTTTGATGGGAATGCACTCTGATTTTCTAAGCTAATGGTGCGTGAGAAATTAGATTTGGGATCTGGAAAATTTGGGTTAAGGAAAGGTCAAGGAATTAAAAGATTATTATAGGCAATAAAAACTAGATGGAAGACAGCATCACATGGAGAGGAATTTCTGGCTGGGCAGGGCAGGGCATAGGACAAGTGGAGCAATAAGGGGGAAAAAATGAATGTGGGTTTTGGCACTCAAAAGCCACGACCAGCAAAGCAACTGGAGAACAAACATGAGATACCTTCAGCCTTTGTTTCCTTTCCATAGATGCAGTAACTGGTGTCAAACTGACACCTGTAGCACGTGCTGCTGTCACATGTTGGCCATTGCCATCATCACCTCAGTCTTCCACCGCCGTGGGAGAGGAGGATAACAGAGCAGAGGAAAGAGTGGGCGCAGCGTGGACGGGCAGCTCCGTGGGCCAGAACTCCCATGCAGGCAGCACCAGCAGCCAGGCAGCTCGCAGACAGACCCATTAATCTGTTCAGCCTTGCTGTCTGTCAGAGATGAAAGTCAGACTTGCCGTGGGAGCCCTGCCAGAGCGGGGTCACCCTCGTGCCCACGGGCTCGCCCTGGAGAAGGTTGCGGCTTGCCCCGGGAAGATTAGGCAAGAGTGACACCATTATATTTTTATTCTAGCTGCACTACACAAAATATTGCCAATTACACGTTTATCCCGTGATTTTCATTTGCTCCGATGACGAGGAGGTGACGTGTGCTGCTCGTTCCTAATGGCCACCTTTCCGTGGTGCTTCTGCAGGAAATTATTAGGACAGAGTCTCTCCAATTATGTAATGCAGGTTACTTAAGCCTATGGATGTGTTGTTGGCTATAATGAGAGCGGGGATTAGAAGCAGCATGTGTTCCAGGATAAAGGAAAAGCTTTGGACTGACCCAGAAAGAGTTTATTTTGACCTTAGGCAGCTATAGGAGAATTTAGGTAAAGGTGAACTTTCACTGGTGTTAACTGGTGATGGCTCTGCTGACTTCTTGCTGGCAAAAGAGGTGTTGTTTGAACCATGATGAGCTCTCTAGAGAACTACGGCAGAAAAATCTATAAGCTGAAACAAAAATATTACAAATTAGTGCTCATCCTAGTACAGAGAGGAGGCCCACGCTAAGGCCAGACCCACATCCCTGGTCAAGGGCATCGTAGAGGAGGAGAGGTGCCTGGGTGTCCTTCCTCCACGCTTGGAGGGTGAAGATGATGTGGGTTGTGCGTGGAGGTGGAATGCTAAGCTGGAGTGGGGGAGTGGGCGCGCACAGGTTAGTTGGAGGCATCTTGGTGGGCTGGGCTGGGCTGGGCTGGGAGTTGGGTGCCTGTGGAGCACTTGGGTTGGGTATCCCAAGGACTTTTGTAGCAAGGACAAAGGATGAAAACTCCTTCCACGCTCTCAGCGCATGGAATTTACTGCCAGTGGTGGAAGTTGTTCCACGGTTTGTGGACCACAGGTGGGCAGAGTTTGGACCTCGCCCCTCGTAGCTCAGTAGTGACCCTTGTGGGAACATCCTGGTGCAGTCATTTTCATGATGTGACGTGGGTTGTGGTGATGCTTTTGTGTTTGGTGGGGTTTTGTTTATTCTGATTTTAGTGGATTTTTTTTCTTTTTTAAAGTTTAGCAACTGCAAAAATTGAGGCAAAAGAAAATCCTTCTCATTACTGAAGCAAATCCAAAATGCTCCTGTTTTCCACCCTTGTTAACGGACTATCACTTTCTCATCTTAATTTTATTTTCTACTGGGACTTGCCCCAGGCGTAACATGTCAAAATTTTGTTTTTAATGTGGAAAACTCTGTCTACAAAATTCAAATTCAACAACACTTTCAGCAAAGTTGCAAATTTTTTATATCACTTATTTTAAAAGTGCAGGGAAAATCAGTGCAGGTGAACTCTTGCATACACTTTCAGAATAAAGTCAGCAGATTCCATTGTGCCATCTCTAATACAAAACTTTTTTTTCTATTTTTCTCATCAGAATAAAATTGTTCTGCATGGCGGGTTTTTTTGTTGTTTGTTTTTGGCTTGAGAGAAAAAGAGGTCAAGTTAAATTTTTTTTATCGCCTCTTTCGTTTTTGAATAACACAGGGGATTTATTTCCTCAGTGGCTTCAGGTCCCCAAAATTTTCATACTTTTTCCCCCCCACAAGATTCATTTATTTGTTTTAAATGTATGTTATTTCTTACTTGAATGTTGCAGTCTTGTCCTTTTGGTGCCATGGCTGAAATGACAGGCACCTCCTCTGCTTGAAATCCTGTGGTTAGAAATTTAGCACAACTTATCTCCGTATTTATTGCTCGAGCAGTCTATAAGGTAAAATGAGCAAAAAATGAATTTTAAATATATTTGTTAATTATTTTTGCAACAAAGAGAGGTCATATTTTGTGGTAGTTTTATTTTTCAGGAGTTTTCTTTGGGGGCTCTTAGGTCCCTGCTGGAGAAATGACTGTGAAATAAAGGTTTTGGGTTGAGTTCTGTTGGCCTGAGTGTGGAATTCTGGTCTCTTCTAGCATAGAATTCCGACAGATATGTTGTATGCATTTTTATAACTACTCTTCTCTTGCCCTGCTTTCATTTTTACTTCCCCCCTACTCTATTTTTCATCTTCTTATTTCCCTCCCTTTATTCCTCTTACATCTCTCACCTTTCCCCCTGTCTCTTCTCTGTTGGTTAACATCCCTCTTGCTTCTCTCTGTCTCTGATGAAGCAGCAGCAGAACCAAAATGATTGAATTGTGAGTTCTTTATAGTAAATTAAATGTTAGAAATGGAGAAAAAAGTTTGAGTAGTTTTTGTGCATGAATTTCTGAGTTAAAAAAAAAAAAAAGGAGGTGAAACTAATTTACAGAAAAAACCCAACACATTGAACACTTTATCAGGGCCCATGGATTTACATGTGTCGTTCACTAAAGTGTTCTCTGACCTCACCCTCTTCCACCAAGGGTATGTCCTCCTTCTTCCAACTTTTCTCCTTGAGACTGGAATTCCTAAAGGTTGGTCTTGCCAGTAAAGACGGAGGCAAATAAGGCACTCAGTGCCTCTTCCATTTCAAATGAAGGTGCAAAAGCCTTTGACAGCCCTTTTTCTGTCAATATTTGACTTTTGTTTAAAGTAAACGTAATTCAAAACATACATATCTTTATCTGGAAGACATTGGTGGTTAGAGGTTTTGCTGGAAGGAGGACGCAGCTGATGGTGGTCCCGTTGGCAAATTCTTTCTCCTTGTAAAATAGAAGCATCTGCTCTGCTGCGCATTTGGGTTGGGTTTGGGTGTCTTTTTGTCTTAAGTCCCGTCCTGCAGGATTATGCACTGTATTGGAAGACTCTTAGGGGTGACACAGCCCAGATCTGGTACCTTTCTGCCTCTTCTGCTCTTTTTTACTTTCCCAAGTTGAAACCAGCGCCTTTTTGACTCTGCAAAGCTAAATGTAATGAAAAAAGAATCAATCTGTTCACAGTTACTGGCTTTTTGTTTCCACTACTAGTTAAAATGAGGACAGAAGTGCCAAGGGTCAATTCTGGCAGGAGGAGTGTAGCTCTAAAAATGTTACCTTATTATTCTGCTGGGGTGTTTATTCCCTATTAAACACATTTCTTCTGTTTTCTCCTAGTACCTATTTCTACTTGGGTCTTTCCCATTATCTTGTTTTCCATGTAAAATCTCTGCCTTTTGCAACATTTCTGTAAAGTCAAATGCACAAATATTTGTTTTTCTGGGGCATTTGGCCTCTAAATCAGTCCCTCTGTTTTGTCTGTTCATAGTGAATGGAGACTTGCTGAGGTAGATATGATCTATAGTTATTTGCATCCTATTATTTTTATTCTAGCTGTATTCCTATGGACAGGATGTCAGATTTAGTGTAATGCGTTGTGTTGTCTAATCAATAATAATAATGATGATGATACAGCTTTTTATCCTGATGGCAGCTTCATGGAGGAATTTGGAAACCATTTGTTATGTGAACAGTGATATGAAACCTTAACATTGATGCCAACTATGCTGCATGTTCCCTTCAGGTTTTTAGTGCCTTGTGTGTCACCTTCCATTACGTTTTCTCACGTCGTGCAGCTGCGCTTTAAAGAGCTTTACTTGTCCCTGCGTTACAAATTTGAGGCAGAAGAAGGTTTTTGGCTTTCCCCTGCTGCCAGCGGATCACAGGGAGAGCCCAGTTTTCCTCGGAGTTGTCTTCTAATTGCTCCTTATTAAAAATAATGAACGATCTTACTAGTTGTACTTTTCTGCCGCAGATTTAATTAGTGTTCACCCCCCCAACCCCCCCACCCCTCGCCTCCCCTCTCCCCGACTCCTCTGCTAGACTGACGGAGCTGAGAGGAGGGAAACCGAAGCAATTTGAAACCTTGTTAGAAATTTATGAAGTGCTAAAATGTTTTATTCCCAGAGGCTGCTTTGCCAGCTGTCGCTGGTAAGCCATTCTCTGCCGGCGCTAGCAGGGGGAGGCAGCGGGGCACAGCCAACATGAGCGCCTACATCGTTTGGCAGATTATGCGCTCTGTAATTAGCGGGAAGTAGAGTGAAACTAATTATTTTTCTCCTCAATTGGGCCAATGACGTTTGAGGGGAGGACGGATGTGGCGCTAGATGGGGAGGTTGCGGAGAGACCACGAGTCCCTCTCTCCCCAGAGGTGTGCTGGGCAAGGAAAGACACCTGTGCCTCTCCCTTGCTCACGGTCTGTGGCCAGCAGAAGGAAAAGCTGTGTATTTGCTCCACAAACCTTTTTTTGGTGTCATGCGTTGGTAGCACTGGGCTGTGGAAATGAGCCCCATTGACTGTGGAATAGCTGGACATAGCTGAGTGCTGTAAGTGACTCCTTGAGTGATGTTGTGCAGGGCAGGATGCTTTTGTTGTCCTCTCATGGAGTCCTCAGTGGCTCTGAAATTCCTCAGGAGGGGCAGGTTCTGCTCTCTGGTCTGTGGGGATCAGTGACAGGACCCAGGGAATGGCCTGGAGTTGTGTCAGGAGAGGTTTAGGTTGGACCTCAGGAAAAGGTTCATCCCCCAGAGGGTGGTGGGCACTGAACAGGCTCCCCAGGGCAGTGGGCACAGCCCTGAGGCTGCCAGAGCTCCAGGAGCCTTTGGATGATGCTCTGAGGCACAGGGTGTGACTCTTGGGGATGGTCCTGTGCAGGGCTGAGGGTTGGCACGGCCTTAAGCTCCGCCAGGAGAAATTTAGGTTGGATATTAGAAAGAAATTCTTTGCAGAGAGAGTGATCAGGCATTGGAATGGCCTGCCCAGAGAGGGGGTGGATTCACCATCCCTGGAGGGTTTTAAACTGAGATTGGACGTGGCACTGAGTGCCATGATCTGGTAAACGGAGTGGAGTTGGACCAAGGGTTGGACTTGATGATCTCTGAGGTCTTTTCCAACCCCATCGATTCTATGATTCTATGATTCTATGACTCGAAGTTCCAGCTCCACATATCCTGTGATTCTGTAAAATGACTGATTTGACTAACTAGTGCCCCTCCAGTAGATCATAGGTAGGAAAAGTCTGTTTGTGGCAAAGGGATAAGCAGTCAATTTGAATTTTGAGTTTTGATTTCCTTAACTGAAATGAAAATCTGCCTGCTTCCATTTTCCAGTTCTCATTTGCAAGCAATGCAATCGCCCCTTACCTGCTCACGGAACCTGCAGCTTGGAAACCAGATCTCTTTTCTCTCTCCTCTAAGACTGACCTTTAAAGTTCATTTCGATCTGTGCATTTCCACAGAAAGACTTTCACAAGGTCAGTTCAAAGACCTTATTATTTAAGTGGAGTCACTTGAAGTACAGTGCACAGGAAGCACACTGCTAGAATATGAACCACTAGAAAATGCATTAAGGGCATTTGGAAGCACAAAAATAGCTGCTGCTCTCTGCCTTTAACACCAGGTGGGCTTCAGTGTTTTTTTTTTTTTAAAAAACAGTTGTTTTTGGCTTTTTATTTGGTTTCTTTCCTGTATCTTGATAAAAATACTGCTTATATTTTAGGTACTAGGACTAGATTCTGTTCTCCATCTCCTGGGTCGTTTGGTCACCCCTTTAATTGGAGCAAGAAGTATGAGTTGGGTTTTTATTTTACCTCTTTTCCCCCTTATTTTTTTCTGTCCTCCACCCTCCACCTTATGTTGATCCCTTGAGTGTTGAATTGATCATATTCTTAACAGGTCTAACAACAGTCCCTCAGTTCCCTCCCTCTGCGGCTCATTTCTTTGTCCTAGTGCACTTTGAGTAAAAGCCTAATGTGTGTAGCCTGATTATTTTCTTCCCCTCGTTTGATTTCAAACCTTTTTCTCCTCATTATGCCAAACTGAGGACCGAGGAAATTGTATTCAGTGAGATATTAAGACCAGGAAGAAGTGGGTGTTTGTGTGTACTCAGTAAGGGAATTAAACAATAACAAGGCATTTTAGCACCAGCCGTGTATAAATTAAAGTGCATGTTCCATGTAGACAATACACATCCTTTAAGAATGATCTATTTGTGAAAAAATGCGTTTTGGTTTTTTTAAACAAGTGTGGGGTTTTTTAAGAGCATTAGGAATTTCTTCGAAGTAACAACACTTTACTGCGAAAAATGTTAGTTTATGTTGACTCTACATTGTAAAATCACAAAGGAATCTGAGCTGGGGGCTTGAGTCTTGGATACAACAAACGGGTAATGCTTCATTTGCATTAGAATGACTTTTACTGGGCCTTCAATAGCCAGAAACTTTAAATGTGCTTAAACCCCCTTGACTTCTCCCTCTTTCCCTGCCAGCCCTTAGTGTAGATCCTGACAGGTCTCATTTATGGAGTGTTCTTGCCTGGTTTTCAGATCTCCATGGTTGTGTTACAGCTGCTCAGCAGGGTCCATAAAGGAACCTTGAAGCTCCTCAGCAACGTGGGCAGAACTCGTGTGGGGGACTCCTCCTGCTAGTGGCAGGAAAAGTCAGTTTTGTACCACATTATCTCTCATCTTTAAACACCTGAGGGATGCCTGGGTGACCTCCGTGTGGTCCCACAGGCACCTCCTTGCGGTCCCACGGTCACCTCTGTGTGGTCCCACAGTCACCTCCTTGTGGTCCCACAGTCACCTCCTTGCCGTCCCACAGTCACCTCCATGTGGTCCCACAGTCACCTCCTTGCAGTCCCACAGTCACCTCCTTGCGGTCCCACAGTCACCTCCATGTGGTCCCACAGGCACCTCCTTGCGGTCCCACAGTCACCTCCTTGTGTTCCCACAGGCACCTCCTTGTGGTCCCACAGTCACCTCCTTGTGGTCCCACAGGCACCTCTGTGTGGTCCCACAGGCACCTCCGTGTGGTCCCACAGTCACGTCTGTGTGGTCCCACAGTCACCTCCTTGTGGTCCCACAGGCACCCCTGTGTGGTCCCACAGTCACCTCCTTGTGGTCCCACAGGCACCTCTGTGTGGTTGCACAGTCACCTCCTTGTGGTCCCACAGTCACCTCCTTTTGGTCCCACAGGCACCTCTGGTGCTCCCCGTCCTCTGGCTCCGTGGCAGCGTGTCCTGCTAGGACAGGTGGGATGGAGCTGTGAGGGCTGAGGAGAGGCAGGTTTGTGCAGCTTGAGGGACAGAAGAGGAGTCAAAACTGCTCCTCTGCAAAATGTGTCTCCTCCTGGCAGCTCTTGGAGAAGGCAGTGCCACTGGATGGGATTGCTGGCCATGCTTAGTGCACTGTGGACAGTGGTGCTGATGCTATCCCTCTGATCAGGAAACCCAGCAGTCCACTGGTGTGGCCAGAACAAAAATGAAAAAAAAACCAAAAAAACAAAACACCTAAAAAACCTACAACAAACCAAAACCAAAACAAATCTTCCCGCTGGGGATCATGAGCCAGGGGCCAAGTGGAGAAACGCACAGCGTGGACAAAGAAGGGACAATATTGCAAGCAAAGGAAACCAACTGGAGGTTGATAGCAGGAAGAAGGGTCACTGTTGGATACTGTCAGGGGACGAAACGTATGTTCAAAAGAGTGTGCGAAATTAATGTCAAGAAGTAATGAGATTGCGTGAACACGGGATGATATCCCAGCAGCAGTGAACTCGGTGGCAGGACTCCCTCTTGACTTCACTGAGCCCTGAATTCATCTAGTGGAGAATTTTGTGCACCCCATTTCTAATAGAAGTCCAGAGGTGCAACAGAAATGATTGAAAATAAAAGGACGCTTCCAAGTGATGGGGAGAGACAGTAGCGTGACTGCAGTTCTTTACTTGAAGAGGTGACTTGAAGAGGTGAAAGACGTAGAAAACATGCTAGGAATATCCAGTGGATTGCCTTTTCTTATGAGGCAGGAAGAATAGGACACTGAACGAAATGAAAAAGAAATACCTCTTTCCTCAGAATATAACCTGCTCAGCTTGTGACCACAAAATATTGTGGAGTGAGAGTTTAGCAGATCCAACACTGGAAGACCTGTTTTTATAAGATGGAGAGCTGGATGAAAAATTTCTGTCAAAAATGAAGAATGAGAGACGGTTATAATGTCTCTCTTTGTTTTCTGAGGGGATAGAGGGCAAATCTCCTAATCATCCTGACTGGGCAGATTCCAGAAGCAGAAAAGAGTATGAACAAAACAAACTAAACCTAGATAGGGATAGAAAAAAACTCACATGTGTAAAAAAAGCAATGAAATATATCTCACCTTATAATTATTTTAATTTAATCAAATTATGCTTTCATTTGTTTGATGGGGGTGAGTGGTCTTTAAAACTGAGTCCAGGCATGGGAGGATAAGTTGCCACATACTCACCTTGTCCAGGAAATTTCCCTTGAATTACAATTAGTGTGGTATGAAGCATCCACCTTCCCAGCTGCCTCTCTGATGGGCTGTTGTTATTTGCAGAAGAAGATGCAGCTCCTGAGTGCCGAGGGTTTTCCCACAGGAGCCAATGAGTCCTTCCTACCTGTGTGTGGTCCTGGGAAGGGGCTCTAAGTCCTCCCTGCAGCCTTCTCTTCTCCAGTTCAATCCCAGCTCTCCCAGCCTTTCCTCCCAGCAGAGCTGCTCCATCCTCTGCCCATCCTGGTGCCTCCTCTGGACTCTCCAGCAGCTCCATGTCCTTGCTGTGCTGGGTCCCCAGGGTTGGAGGCAGCTCTGCAGGTGGGGTCTCACCTGGGGAGGGGCAGAGGGGCACGACCCCCCCCCCCCCCCCCCGCCCCCCCCCCGGGGGNTGCTGCCTACGGTGTGGGACCAGCCCAAGTCGCCCCACCAGCATCCCCAGGTCCTTCTCCCAGGGTTGCTCTCCATCCCTTCATCCCTCATCCCGCTCTGACACCAGAGATCACTCTGGTCCAGCTGCAGCATCTTGTTCAGGATGGAGAGGGGCTGTCCTGTGTAAAAACACCTCCTTGTCGCTCCTCTGCAGACCTTTCCTCGAGGTGGCCTTTTGTGTGATTCAAACACAGAATCCCTTTATTTCCCCCCTTTCAGGGTTAACATTCTGGGAGGCTAAAAAGAACTCCTAAGCTCGTGAAAACTGATACAAAGGTCAATTCATCCCCTCCCTCCCCAACGAGCCCTTGGTGTAATTAAATGTGCAGCGCTCGGAGCTTACCCCGCTCCCTACGCTACTTTTTTGTTGTCTTGATTAAACATGACCACAGATCAATGGGAGAGTAAAAACAGGCCATTAAAAATAGGTACAGGCTTAAGCCAGGTGTTCGGTTTCACTGTGGAATAATAAAGCAAATCAAAACGTTCAGAGAATATTTTTAATTGCGGAAATCAGGATGTGAAGTAAATAAGGTATGGGATGAAGTGGTTTGGTTGGGTGGAATATTGTTATTTAATTTTTTTAAAATTTATTATTTTTAAAAGACAGAAACCTTAAAACAAACAAAGAGGGAGTGAAACTCTCTACTGGTAGCTGGAATATCACAAGTTGATTTCAATGAAAAACAATTTTGGAGGGAATATAAACTTTCAATTCTCTTGTGGTTTAACTGCAGAGAAGAAAATGGGGCTAAGGCCTTTCTGAGGGAGTGATGGTGATGCACCTGAATATCTGTGGCTTCTTGCACTGTCAGCTCTGGCCATGCAGAGCCACAGGCGGGTCATTAGTTTGATCTAATAAAATAATTCTCAGGCTATCAAACATTGTACATTTGGCCATTAATTTGCCTGTCTTCATGTAACAGGTGTTTGGAGTGTAGACCTTGGCAGGTGATACGGCAAAGTGAAAAATTCCACACTTTAGATGTGGAAATTTAAGTGTTTGTACTTTGTTCTGCTTGGGGTTTTTGTTTTTAACTTCTTGATAACTCTGTCACTAAGGAAGAATATTATGATGTCTTCCTATCTTAATTTACCAATCAGCTCATCATGTCTGTGTTTTCAGTTTGTGCCAGGATATAGCTTAAGCTGATCATAACCATTAGTGCCAGATACCTTTCTTTAAAATCTGAATGAAGAACGGGAAGAGTGGGAAAGATAAAAAAGGATTTGCTGGAATGACCCTAAAAATTGCTTCTCTGTATCAAGAGCTCGGTATTAGGACGTGCAAACAGACCCCAGAGATACCTTGGTATTAGTCAGTGTCCTGAATTCAACTGGTGTTGCTGTACAGTCTGATATTTCTAAAGATTGCATAAGGCGTTTTCTGATTCATGTGTCCTTTGTGTCCTGTCCCCCTCACATAAAATTTTGGGTGAAATGACAGCCTGGAAAATCAGTATTTTTAATCATTGAGTATTCCTGGCCTTCTGTTTCAGTTATTTTGTTCTTCTCATGCTACTTTCTCAATGCTGTATTGAAATATCAGTGAGGCCACTTCCTGGACTTGATCCCCTGGGAAATTCCAAGCCCTGGAAATACTCGCTATCAAGAAACCTGTTCAACTGAATGAACTTAGTGATGCAAACCTGCTGCCTGCTAAGGCCCTGGTGATGGACAAAACTGATTCCTCTAGTTACCCTTTGGAACTGGTCATGAAATAAAACTATTTACAAATATGCAGGAAATTTAAAAGCGGATGGACTTTCTTCTTGCTTTCTTCTGCTGTGTCATAGTTGGCTGCTTGTCAGGTTTGTGGGAGCAAAGGAGTCTTACTCTTTTTTCATCTGCCTCCCCTTTACACCTTTAGTCAGGTTTTGGGTGTTACCTACAAATATTAATATATATATATGTATGTATAACAAATATATAAATATATTATATATACATATTTAATATAAATATTAGAGGTGTGGATTTGTTTACATAATGGGATAGTGGGTTCCTATTGTAGCTTTCCAGTCTTAACCTCAATAGTTACACAGACAAATTTGAAAGGATAAATATTAGAATCTTTGCCACAACATGACTTCTTCACATCTCACAGCCACTCTTGGCTTGCATACTGTGTTTGCAGCAGACTGACCTGCTAAAGATACAAGCAAAGGCTGATGTTGGTGTTTTGTTAAGCATTTAGGACAAACATAGAGTTAAAAAATAAAATTAAAAGTCAGTAATATATCAGGTTCTTTAATTCCTGTTCATATTCCTATTCTAGCACAAATGTCATTAAATTGTAATAGTGATTACATATAATGAGTACTTGATACTTTGATTTTGCTCAAAAGACCTCTTTTATCTCATCATTATTTACACTTTAAACTCAGTTTCAGAATCTGCATTGCTGTCAATTTATATGATGCACATACTTAATTAGCTCTGATTAGGAACAGAAGTGTGCGTGGGAGAAAGTATTGTGCTGCATACAGTCATTGTATTAAGCCTCAAATATTATGATTTAATGAGACTGATGATTCCCCTGTATCGTCTGCCCAGTCCCAATAACTGAACTAAAAAAAAATGCTGTTGAGAAGAAGGAGTAAGATTTATGGGAGGAAAGGGAGCTCTGTAAAGGTAAGTTGGGATGTGATACAAACCGAAACAGGAAAAGGAAACAGATGGTTTCAGACTCAAAGGTAGGGGGAGTTGAAAGTTGTGGAGGTGACTGGTAAGAAGTTCTCATGTAAATGGTGAGAACTTGTCTCCCAGGGCTGAAATCCTGAAGAACAACCGTGTTCCAATCCTCCAGTCTTGGGCAAATGGTGAGAAAGTGAAGGTGAAAATTACTGAACTTAGAAAATTCCCAAACAACCCAAGTGTTTGAAAAGGAACCAGTCTGTTGCAAGCCAACGAATCACCAGCCGTGGATGAGATTCCCTCAAGATTTATAAATAAAAATAGGGGTATAATTCCTTGGAGGAATGGTGACTGCTGCAACTTTTTGCTGTTTTGCTTTGAGTGCTTGATGTCGGGAGGTTTTGTTGCCTACAAGGGCCAAGGCAGAGAGCTGCAAGGCAGCAGGTCTTAAGAACAGTGTTTTTAGAACACATCGATAAATACAATGCACCAGGGAAAGAAATGCAGCAGCCTTAGCAAAGGAAAGCCACGCTTGGCAGATTATGACAATTTCTTTGGTAGGAAATCAAAACAGGTGGGCAAGGAAAATGTAGTCCGTATAACAGACCTAGAACTTTAAACAGAGTTCATCAAAGGGTCGTATCAAGGAGCATGGAAGAAAGATGCCTTGAGGTAAGGGAGGTCCTCAGGTAAACTAATGTTGGGCTAGAAAAGAAACAGGAAACATACAATTGATTTTCTTCATGGAGAGAAAACGTTGTCAGTGCTCTGTGCTGGTTTATGAGCTGGTGAACACAAATGAACTGGAGAAGGTTATAAATATTAAACCCTAGTGATGGAACATTATTCAAGACAGTCCAACATGCACAGAAATAGGGCTGCAAAGAGTTAGGAAGATCATGAAATAGTGGGGGATAAGATGCAGTTGGGGGGGATATGAGTGTAGAACAGTTGCAAAATAACTGGTTGTGTGATACTGTGAGCTGTCACCACTAGGAAAGGATTGTGACAGGCTCATCCCTAAAAATCTTTAATCTGCCACTGTTGGGGCACAGGTGCTGGGAATGTGAACATTTGGAATAACACCTTATTCTACTGTAAAAAGAGGGGAGTGTTTTTGGTTTGGTTTTTTGTTTGTTTGTTTGTTTGTTTGTTTTTCTTTTTTTCCCTTTCGAGTAATGGGTAGAGTGAAAATCATCTTTGTTTTTGGTCTTTTTTTGAATTAAGATTGGAGTGGTTTGTTGTAGCTTAAACTTTCTATAGCAATAGCCATGAAGGCCAGTGCATTTTGCTTTCTTTTCATTTAGTGAGAGCTAAATGAAAATGAGTGCATCATGGTGATCTGGGAAAAAAATAGGAGCAGTAACCAAAGGGTAATGCTGCTTCTCTTCTCCATGATCATGGAATGGAATCACAGAATGGTTTGGGTTGGAAGGGACTTTAAAGATCATCCAGTGCCACCCCCTGCCATGGGCAGGGACACCTTCCACCAGCCCAGGCTGCTCTGAGCCCCGTCCAACCTGGCCTTGGACACTTCCAGGGATCCAGGGGCAGCCACAGCTTCTCTGGGCACCCTGTGCCAGGCCCTGCCCACCCTCACAGGGAGGAATTTCTTCCCAATAGCCCATCTAACCCTGCCCTCTTTCAGTTTAAAGCCATTTCCCCCTTGTTCTGTCGCTATATGTTGTTACATATTTTTATGTCCTTATGTCATATTATAATGCTATATTCTATATTATCGTGTTGTAGCTTTTGAGCTACTCAGTGCCAGTGCAAGCCATTGTTTTATTTTGATGATTACTGGAGCCGAATCACTTCAGGACCCTTTCATCATTTTCATTATTAAAATAGCCAATATTATATACCATTCTGCTTTACAGAAGTGATGCCGTCTGCTTAGATCTATTGGTACTGACTGTTTTTTCTGACCACAAGTAATTGCTGTGTGAGTTTTGCTGGTTTCTTCCTATTTTTCCTCCTCCTCCTCTCCTTTTTTTTATTTTTTTTTTTTT
>VWZG01007847.1:57857-179443 GCA_013396735.1 Grallaria varia
TTTTTTTTTTTTTTTTTTTTTTTTTTTGAGTGCTTTTTAGATGAATTCCATTAAATTGTCTTAAAAGATATTTGTCTTCGCGGTGAAAAATCAATATTTTATTTTCCTCTGGTAATGAGGATCTCAATGTTTTTCACTGTCCATACGGAAAACGGGGCTTAACTTTTCTGCTTTTAAAATTCCTCAATTGTTTTGCTGTGTTTGAGCCTTTCATTATCTTTAGGTGTCTCCCTGATAGCCGTATGTTTCCAGTGGCCGTGATTGAGATGATGTTTCCTTGCCTGCTGCCTACTCTGATTTCAGACCAGTGAAAAAGGAGCTGTCTTGCTGATATCAGATCCCTCCTGAGAAGCTCCTTTAAAGTTCCCTCCTTGAGTCTTAACATCCTTCTGACTTCCACCTGTCTTGTTACCTTTTCCTTCCATTTTGGCAAATAATCTCCTTTATATCTCTCTTTTTTGAGGTAAAAGGGAATATCTCTGTCTTTTTTTTTTTTTTTTTGGCTATGATTCTACTATTGCTTTTTATGTGCCACCTCCCCCAGTAAACCAAAACAAAATCGACCCAAAAAGAGCCTTGTGTTTGACTTTTCTGAAACCTGGAGATAAATTCAGGAATTGCCAGTGTGAAGACTGGCAAAGGATGTGATGCTTTTAGGCTCATGAACGTGCCAGACACACAGCTGATATTTTGATTTTCTTAAGCTTTGATTAGAGCTTGATGTCTTGATAAGAATACCTGAGTTCTTACTGCCTTAAATACTTTGGGGAATGTGTCTCCCCCTGCTTTCTGTGGCTGAGAAGGTGCCTGGAACAGATTTTCCCAGCTGTCAGAACTGTCTTTTGCTGGAATGTGTTGTCCCATCATGGCACAAAGCATTCCCAGGCGTCTGCCGTTCCAATTGCAGACTGCAAGTGTCAGCACATGGGTGTTCTTGGATCGCTGATTTCTGACAGAGGCAAAGTTTAGACTTTATATTGTCCTGTCGTTTCTTGTTTTATTTTTTTTTCTCCCTGTTTTTATGATACTCCTTGGGTTTGTTTCTATGTTTCTTGTGTTTAGGTCACTGTATTTAACAGTGAGAAATTAAAAATTTTAAGGCGATGCCTTATATGATCTACTAAATCTGAAGAAAATGCTTCATTGTTGCCCAGTTCATCAATCACAACGTCACTGAGGAGAAAAGGAGAGGAAACTTTGACATCCAAGGCTGTGGCAAACCTGATGTTCCACTGTAAAACAGTCAAGGCTGTTGCTATAAACCTGCTGTACTGCAGGAGAGCAGTCGACTGCTTAATTACATAATTTATCTTTTCTGCTTTGATTTTTATTTTATCTAAATAATCTCAGTGGTCTCTTTGCTCCAGACTTTCACTTTGATTCATATCTTTTATTTTACCTATATAAATATTTCATGCTGGCTTTGATTAAGCAAAGGGACAAGAACTAATTTTATCCTTACTTTTGAAATTGTTATTTATTTAGGCCCAAACTTTCCACTTGCAAAAGCATTACAGGACTAGTATTTAGCCCTTGAAAAGGGCAGGAAAGGGGAATTAAATATGTTTCAATTAATTGCTCAGAGACTTTTTATTAATATTTTTGAGTATGTCAAATTGTCTGTTGCCCAAAAGTATTTTAGTTCTTTTGAGAACTGAAGAGAAAACCAGGGCTTTAAGTGGACAATTGTAACATATGGGAAGAGGACTTTGGAAGACCATGAGGCCCCAAGAAATAACTTCAAAATCACAAAGGTGTTATTTAAACTTACTAAAAGAGAAAGAGAACACGATGAAAAGGAAATGTACAACATCAAGCCTCCACATTGCATTCTGGCACTGAATTGAACAGGTTAAAGTTTTCTCATATTACTTGCAAACTCCAAGGAATTTTTAATTTTTGGCATCATTAGAGTAAAGGTACTTGCAGGTGAAACAGTCTGAGAGGGGACATAAAGAAGGGTGGTGGAAGGGAAAAGAAGGACAGATGGTTTCGTGGTTTGCTTTCTTCCATCTCTTTGTTTGGTGCTGGTCCCTCCAGGTCACTAAATCCTACACAGAGCAAGCCCAAGCCTGACCCAGTTCAGAAGTTTAAACGTTGGATCTTCTCTCTTACATTTCAGTGACACCCCTTTCTGCCCACTGAAAAGGATTTTCAAGCACCAGTTTCAACCTGTTTTGTCTTGTGGGATATACAGGGAAGCTTTGACAAAATCACACCCTTACAGGCAGGAATCTCCCAGGTGTGATTGGCTTGATCCTTCCAGAAGACTTTCGAGTGCGCAGTAGACAGAGATGTAGGAGCTGCAGCACCCTGGAGAAGGAGTGACGTGCCAGAAGAGAGGAAAGCCCACTCTGTACAAAGCGAAGAGGCAAGTCCAGTCTTAGCACAGGTGTAGCAAACGCCAAGCCCAGCCTAGGTCGTCCCACCTCTCTGTCCAGCCTGGCTGCAGAGTGCTCAGACTCACTTGCTGAGTGTGATGGACTTGCAGCCCCACTGACCAGCGGGTTGTGCCCCGTGCCGGTTTAGTTGCCGGGTTTTTCAAGTGCTAAAAGAAATTTTGCGTCTGGCTGACACATTCAGCATCTTCCAGACACAACTTGGCAGCACTGCCTCCTCCCGAAAGCAGGAGAACTTCCCTTGCCTATCATACTTTTTAAGCTCATTCTTATCACTTCGAATAGTTGAGTATAAGGAAAGTTAATTGAACTTGCAAAAAGATTTATCCAGCCCCTTCTCCCTCCTTTGCTTCCTCCCCTCCCTCCCTTCCTGTTCTTGTATGAGTAAGATAATGGTACCCGTTGAAGCTGAATATCAGGAAATGTCTCTTGTCCTGTGTCTCTTGATCTCATATACTGTTGATGTGCTCCTTTAACCACAATGTTGAGGGAACAGATCTTTGCCTTCTTGCCCCAAAATTCTTGCAGGTGCAGCTTGTCTGTCACCTTCTCCTTTCAGTTGGGGAATCCACTGCGCACTGCTGAGGTTCTTCCTCCCGCTTCCCTCAAGAATTGTTGATTTACTAATAAATAAACCTTATTCGGGAGGAATCTTTGCCTTTTGTTCTCTTCCACCACCAACCAATGTCGTCTGATGTCATCTCTGTCCAGGTCAAGTGCAGACTGTGAGCCCTTTCAGTACTGCCTTCTCTTTTACGATTAGCTTTTATTTGTTTATTTATTTATTTGGTTCTTCAGGTATTTCTCCATGCTTTTTTGCATCAATACCTTCCACCAGCTTCCTCTACAGTTCTCCCTTGCAACTCTTAGTCTGAGCCTACTGGAAAACATGTTGTTTGGTTGGATCATATTTTACCCTTAAGAAACATGTAATTGCATATCATCTTTGAATTGTCTCAGTTTCAATTAGGTTTTGATAAATCGCTTCTTTGGTTCTTCAGTTAATCACTTTCTTCCCCTGGAACGTTGCAGAGAAATATCTTTTTAATAAAGGCTTCTGAAATCCCACTTTTGTTGTCGAACGTATCCGAGTGGCTCACGCAGCGTTTTCCACCACCAAACGCACCCGGGTTGTCAGCGTTGTGTTTATGGGTGTGCATTACAGCGCTACGATTGTTTTCCAGGGATCTTGGAGTGTTTGTGGCTGCCATTAAGATGAATGTGCAGCAGATGCTGTTTTAAAACGGGGCACTATTGTAGAGGCTGACGGATGGGAAGTTGGTCAAAAGTAGCGCAAGCATCTACAGGGGATGCAAAGCAGCTGGAAAAACTCATTGTTATGGGCTGCTAGTATGAGTCTCTAGTTCAGCTGTGCTGCATTTGATTGGAAAGTTAGATTCTGTGGAAGTGGCAAACAGAGTTCCTGATATGCTCCAATTTTACAGCACTTGTGATTTGGTATTCACCTCTTTGCTCTTGGACAGGGAATCCGCGAGTTTTGCTTGAATATGTGTTAAGAAACTGTATAGCATAATAAAAGTTGGCAAGTGTAAACTATGTTTATTACTTCTACATGAACGTCTTGTTGGCCATTGGAAATGAAAATGCCCTGTTGATTGTTTCATTTGTGTTTGTGGAGAATGGCTTGTACAGCAGATGAACAAGGCCAAATTATTTTTATTTTTTTTTTTTAGTTCTCTATTATGTTACCAACAGTGCTGTTCTCTGCTTCAAAGTACAACTATAATTAGAAATGTGATTATGTAAAAGTGGCACCATCTTATTCAGTACTGCTTCTTCCTGTGTTTGGTTCTATTAGGACTCTTTGCTTTCCAGATACCCAAGTTACTCTTGGGGTTGCACCAACTAGGTAAAATTTGTTTCCTGCAAGGGATTTCGGTCTGTGCTAACATCTCACTTACCAATATGCAGGGAATCAGCTCCAGTGCTTGAAATTTGTCCTTTCTTAATCTCCAAAGTGCCTTTCATCCCGTTCTGTGGTGCTCATTTATCCGTCTGTCTCCTGCATCCCAGACATCTTTACCTACTAGGGAATGTCTCTCTAATTTTGTTTTATTCCTAGGGATTCCCAGAGCCAGTATTGATCTCTTTTGAGTCTCTCCCGATGGTCAATATCAATCTGATATTTAGAAGAGAACATCTTCCCACCTTACATCTTCTCAAGATATCAAAGGAGAGAAGGAGAAAAGAGTTTATTTTTTGCTCCAGGTTATGATAAGTGGCAGAGGTTGGACAAGGCACTTCATGACTTAATATTGGGTTCGCAAGTTCTTTCTGCAGGGTGAGAGAATCCTCCTTGTGCAAACAAAGGTTCCACTGAAATATGTATTATTGATGCTCACTGGGGCCTGATGCACTAATGGCCACCTTTGGCTGAACTTACCTGAAAGGCTTTAGAAAATCCTGTCAGAATACGCCACATTTGAGATATAGTGAAATATTCAAGTTCTTGCATTGGTGTCAAGGAAAATGGGCATGTTTTTTACAAGTGAGCGCTATATGGAGATGTAAAGCAGAGTGATTGTGTTTTAATGCATTCTACCATTTACTGGAGAGCAAAAATCACATGTAATACTGATAAGACAGAGACGGATAGGAAGGTACTTTGCAAGAAATATTGGGGAACCTTCAAGTCATATGGAGCCTTCAAGCCATCTGGGTAACAGCTGAACAGCCCATAGCAGGGGTGTTCAGAAAACTTGGGGTTAATCTTATGCTCTGACCAATACAGATTTTTTTCAGTGTTATGGATTCTGCAGTTTCAGGTTTGGAGGGGGACTACAGTCACATGGATGGCAGAACCAAGATTATCACAGGCGAGCTTTGCACCTAGGTTTATAGGCCTTTGTTAGAAGTGATTTAATCTATCCATTAAGCAGTATTGGTATTAAGTATATATATGTAATATTATCAAGGAACTAAAGGGATTTTTTCACTGTTTTCTCAGTTCTTTTTATTACTTTGTGTATCATTTTTGCCTTGGAAAGATTGCAAAAATAAATGTAGGGGTGCTAAGAGAAACTGCCCATGTGCCAGGAAGAAATTTAGCTGCTAGAAATTTCCTAAAAGTAGATTACTGCCAGATTTTTGCTGGCCTCCCAAAGAGTGCTGCATCAGCAAATGTAAAAGTGGGCGGATCTGTATCAGTTCACACTGAAAGGAGTTTCCCATTTTGCTTTTGCATGTAAAGCTCTTAATGCAATAAATCTGGTGATACATCCTTTGAAACATTTTATTAGAGCACACATTGGGATGCAGATGCTTTAATTATCTTCCTTAAGCATCATGTTTGATTTCATGTCAGGCAACGGCGTCAAATTGTTTTGCGTGTCACTGAAATTTCTCCGATTTTCAACGTTTCTTCTTTTTCCTTTTTTTTTTTTTTTTTTTTTTTTTTTTCTTGCAGTTTTCAGTGAAGAGCTACACGCCAGTCTATACTTTGTCAATGCATCTCTGCAAGAGGTAGTGTTCGCCAGCACCACAGGGACACTGGTCCCCTGTCCAGCAGCAGGGATCCCCCCTGTGACGCTCAGATGGTACCTAGCGACGGGCGAGGAGATCTACGATGTCCCAGGGATCCGCCACGTCCACCCCAATGGCACTCTCCAAATCTTCCCCTTCCCTCCTTCAAGCTTTAATAACTTAATCCATGATAACACTTACTATTGCACAGCTGAAAATCCTTCAGGGAAAATCAGGAGTCAGGATGTTCACATTAAGGCTGGTAAGTGAAGTCTTTGATTGGGTTCAAGGGGGCTGGAGGAGGGAGGAAATTTGGGGGTTTCAAAGAGCGGCACCAGTCAGTCGAGGGAGATTGGAAAGAAGTGTTACCTCTGAACTCTTAACAAGTAATAATGTCCCAAATTTGAATTATATTGGTGGTGAAAATACACCTTTCCAAAGAGCATAGCCAGTTGAGCACAAGTAGGAGGAAAAAGGAACTGCTGATGAAATCCTTAATCAGACCATGCTCACACATTAATAGGGGAATAGCTGAGCCTTTGGGTTTTGTCCAGCGGCTGGAAGAAAAGAAGAGGGCTTGCCTAATCACATCCCTTCTCTTTTGCTTGTAGTCACTTGTGCTCTGTTTTGAGAGAAGAACTTGTGTCTTGTGCAATGATTTGGCAACTCATGGGGACCCGCAGGCAGCGCTTTTTCTTTTGGCTACAAGATGCAAGTGAACGTGATGGTTTTGCATCTGTTTTCTGTATTAGTGAAGAATTAGAGTAGAATGAAAATCAGGCCTTTTGTTACAACACGTAAACACGTGATTGTGATTGAGTAGTTTTCATAGATTTTGTCTACCCGCTTCACTTAATTAAAATATTCAAACAAGCAAACAAACAAACAAAAAGTAGTCTCGGAGCTGACCCTTGGCAAATGCAAATCCTTGGAACCTCTTTGTTGTCGGGCAGAGCCAAGCTCAGCTTTTCTCACAAGAGAAATGTCTTTCCTTTGGAGATGTGTCTTCACAGGACTTTCACAGGGAAAACTGATTTGCCTGTGACTTTCTTTTTAAATGATAAAATTTATTCTCCTCTTCTTAACAAAAATTAGCACTCGGAGATCTGCAGCTTGTAGACAATTGGGAGGCAAGAATAAAAGCCAGGTTTCCATGAAATTGGTGTCTCATTAAAATTTCAGTCTAGAAAAGTGGGTTTTCTTGCACAAGAAGTAAGTTATCATGTCACATATATGGGAGGTTTCCATAATGGTCTGTACTTCTTATGAAAATGGTTAGATGTCCACAAAGAAATGCTTGAAAATCAAAGATTCATAAGAACGCACTGTAACCAACTTAATGTTTGAAACTCCTGGTTTTTGTGTTTTTGGTTTTATTTCATGGACTTGTGCTCAAGTTGTCTGGCAGAATTATATTTAGAGACGACGTAATATGTTTTATTCATTTGTGGATTTGTTTCTGTATCTCACTTTTGAACATCTTTTGGGCATCATTTTTTGCCAGTATTAGTTTCTAAAACTTACAATGTTGCTGGCTGAGACTCTGAACTGGTTTTCGCTTAGGTGTAAAGAGATGACAAGATGTAGCTCTGTTTCTGAGCCATTAATCCCAAAAATCTTTTGGAACCCCAAAATCCCTTTCCTTGAGGAATAAACCTTGCAAGTAGAAGAAGGACCTGAAAAAAGGGCTTTGCAATAGGCACCTGTGGCTCCTAAGTTAACAACTTAGGTTTTTTGGCCAAGTCAGAAATGCCCCTTTAACTCTTTTCTTTCCCTTTTTAACCTCTTACCGCTCATATCTCTATTTGACTCAATTTCTCAGTTAATCTGAGGTTTGGATAACAAGTTAAACAGGTCTCCTTCCTTGGTGTGAACTGATCCTGTGTGTCAGAGCTGTCCTTGTGCCTGATGGCAGACAATAGTTATTGGTGAGCATCTTTTCCAAAGCCTTGTGTAATCCCTCAATTGTAGGAAAATACAGTTTTAAGAGTCCTCTGTGCATAGCAGTAAGTGTATTTTATGCTCAGATGACAAACCCTGTGATGCACAAACTGCTAAAAGGTGAAATTATAAATGTAATTTGTTTTTGTGGTGTTTTCAGCTACCTTTCTGTTCGTGTGAAATCTGAACACTGTTTCAGGCCAGTCCCACCTGGGAGTCAAGGTGCAGATCTTCATTTTGCCTTAAAGCTTTCCTGTGCAGTCATGGCAGGGAAGAGTGTATTTTTAATTTTTTTTTTTTTTTTAGCGAAGAAATTCTCATATAAATTAATGACCTGGGGACTTGGGATTAAAAAAAAAAAATCAGAAAAAGTAAAGATCAGCAATTTATTCATGGGAACTGTCAGAACTACGATCTGGAAATAGCTGAGGGGCCTCGTAAATCACAAGTATGTAAAACTTGTATGCAAGGAAGTGAATAAACCTCCTTCCAGTGGTTGCTGTGTTTGCTTTTACTGCCAGGATGAACTGGGCAGATTTTCAGAATGGCCAACTGCTCTGAAAAGTACAAATACCTCCAGCAGGGTGGTAGGATGTTGCTGCTGAACAGGCCTGTTCTGTAAGTGCTGGCTGGAGCATTAACATTAGACAAAAGTCGACCTCATTAAGGTGATTTATGTGCCATTCCCTCGGTGTAGGACAACATCAGGGGGCTGCTTCATCACAGGGCAGCCAGGGTTGTAAAGTCACTGCATTAAAGGTGCTTAAAATACCAGTTCAACACTTATAACAGGGTTAAGAATCATAACCTTTGATTAAAAGTAAATTATTGGCTCTTTAAAAACTAGGAGTATCTATCTTATAATAGAAAATTGATTTTTTTATTTTTAAAAGACATTCAATTCTTGATTAAATTTGTGTTTAATTAAATTTATTTTTCGCTGGGGCTTCTAACAGCCATACCGTTATATATATATATATATATATATTATATGTTTTATATGAATATATATATAACAGTATACTGTTTTATATATATATAAAACAGTATACTGTTATAGCAATGTTTGGGATGGAGAACTTCAGTCTTCCTTTTGTGCAGTGGTAGCACCGAACCTGAAAACTTGATGCTGTTTGCACTTGTGAAGGCTGCAGTTCCATCTCAGTACTCTGCCTTGAAATACATCTTAAGTGGGGCTGACATTTAGAAATTCCAGTGCTCCTGTCATGTAGAAATACTTTTGCAAACTTTGAAAAATGCTTTTCAGTCTAGAATCAGTGGGGTTAAATGTGGTTTGTAGAGCTTGGGATGTGTTTGTGGATGGGATATTTGGGCAAGAAATGTCCCTGCCATGTGGCATTGCTGCCTTGGTTACAATTCTGCGCTGGGGTTGTTCTTCCCAATGTCTTTTGACCTCAGGCTTAGGCATGTCTCAGACACATGTAATTTTCCAATACATTCATCCCTCTTCTCATCAAAAGTGTTTGTTCCAGACATATAACTGCGTTGGCTGGGCTGATTTTTAGCACCTTGACCTTGAAGAGCCTTCCTTGCTGTTTGCCTATCCTGCCTTACCCATTGACATGTTGTAGTGACATCTGTTTCTTCCCTGCTCTGCCACCTTCTCCTTTAACCACTGCTCACGGAAATTTTCATCCCTCATTCTTCATGGAATCATTTCAGTGCCAGGATTTTCCTTCTTTCCATCCCCCTGCACAATTCAACTTCACGTCATCCCAGCAATGTTAGGATTTCTCCAGTTGTGCTTTTACCCTCTTTGTCCATCCAGTTGTGCTTTTTTTCCTCCTGGTTCATTAAGTTAATTCTTTCAGAATCAGGACAAATAATAGTCTGGATCTAGGTGTTTTTTTGAATCATGTTGTTTTTCAATAGAACATGTTTTTGTTCAGTACAATCGCTATTTTTTTCTGTTTTCTTATCCATATCTGATTTCTTTCAGGGCTGGTCAGTTGAATGCAGCCCTTACCTTTATGCACTCTGTGTTTCTGAGTCACTTTCCTTTTTCTCTCACTGTCACCTCCATCAATTTTTGTCCTTTAGTTCTCACTTCTTCAAAACCCTAAATGACACTGGCCTTCTCTTCTCCCCTCTGGCTCTCTCATTCACACACACAGTCCCTGCATGTGCTTTGTGCTCTTTGATAGACCAGAAAACCCTCTTGGAAGGGAAACACGGCACGAGAAACTAGACAGGTAACAGAAGACATAACACCATTTTCCCATATAAGCACACAAATATTTCTCCTTGCCTCAGAATTAGGTAAGGGGACGAGCACAGAAATGGTGAAACGCAGATTTTCGAGGGATCCAAAAGCCCTGGGAAGGCTTTCAAATATTAACTCGCAACCAGCCTTGCCAAATGGTGCCATTTACTGACATAGAAGAGTTGACAACTCGAGGAACCTTCTCTGGGGGGGAACTTTGCAAGGCTAAGCAAGGAAATGGACGAGATGCACGACGGCAACTCGTTTAACGAAACCTCTTTTTGCCTCCCCAGTTTTACGGGAACCCTATACAGTCCGTGTGGAGGACCAGAAAGCCATGAGAGGCAATGTAGCAGTGTTCAAGTGCATTATCCCCTCCTCTGTGGAGGCATACATCACTGTTGTCTCATGGGAGAAAGACACAGTCTCGCTTGTCTCAGGTAGGCTCTGATGGTTTTCCTTCCCGTTCGGCACCGGCGGGGATGTTTCTTGGTCGTTTTTGCCCCACCACAAATGCCTGATGTTCCCTTGGAGTCAGTTGTGGCTGGACGGGATTGTCATCCTGCCCTTAACGCGTTTCACTTCAGCGTTGCTGCATCCCTGCGACCGTGCGTGTGACGTGAGGGCTTTGGACAGCCCCGCTTTTGCAGCGAGCTGGAGGGGAAAATAACATGGGTTTTGTTTTATACTAAGCAGAAAAACAGCTTTCTGGTGCTGTGGAAGCGGGTTTGTGTTTTAACTTTGATAAAGAACTCCTGCATGCCAAAGAAATTTAAGTGTCATAAAGTGTGTGCTGGCTTGTAATTTTTTTTTGTTTCTCTAAATAATAACAGTACTCATGGATTAGAAGAAATCCAGAGTCTAAATTTGTCTGGTTATGTTTAAATGAGGTGCGCAATTGCTATATATACTTTCATAGCATTTTAATATCAAATATCTTCACAGATGCCACTGGAGGCTTAAGCACGTGGTAAACTGTGCCGTAATCTGAACATACTGATATGAAACAATCCATACTAAAGCAGTTATGGGTATTAATTTATTTAGTGACAACGTGAGGAAAAGTGAGGCACTGTTCAGGAAGGACAGGGAATTCAGGCAGAGAATATCTAACATTTGAAAGCACAAACATTGTAAGAAATTCATGGGAGAAGGAAAATGTAGGAAAAATATTTTCAGTACGGTACACATCTAAATTATATATTACACACGGTGCAGCTGTTCTTACACATACAAATGATTTAGGCGTGAAGAAATAGGAAATGTATTGTTCCAGGGTTATGCAGAATGGAAAAAAATAGTTTGAGGTAAATGTTGCTGCAGACTATACTGAAGAATGATGGTTTTTGTGGTCCTTCAGTGTGTGGAAATGTTTTTCTACACATCCTCAGGATATTAATGATCATTTCTTTCTGGCAAACATGACATTGATGGAAATACCTATCTGTATATGACTTGTATTATAGATTTCATTTCTCTCTGTGTTTTATTGATTCCTGACATCATCCGGTTCTATTTTTTTAAAAAAATATGTTTCAAAGCTGTTTCTAAGGATTTGGTAGATATTTGAGTACAATGCAATTGATGATCAGTTGTTCTGTATTATTGGTGCAAACTTGGTAAATTCCCTTCCTTATTTTGATCTTGGATTTTAATAGGAAATATAATTTTTGTCCTTGAGCAACTGAAACTGAGTGTGTTTTCACCAAGAGGTGTGTAATATCTGAATTGTAGGACTCACCAACTTCAGCCAACAGAGCCAGGTCAGAGGTTTTTTAAATGCACAAATAAGCTTTCTGTTATTCTTTAAATAATGATACAGAAATAGGCTTAAGATTATCAAGACTATAATTATGATTATTTTGCACAACAGTGGATGCATGTGTTTATTGCCCTTCACCCTAAAATAGGCTGCTGCATGATGTGCATATATCTCTATGTGTGAGTATTGGCTGGAGAAAAACAACATGTATGTCTGCGTGGTGAACTACCTTAATTTATTTTTTTTTAAAAGTTTGTTCATTATGAATTATAAAGAAAAAAAATGCATATTTTCTCTGTCAACATAGATTGTGTCCTCTCAATCTGATTTTTTTTTACTTGAGGATTAGTATCTTGTAGCTCTGTGATGTGTTTAGGTGGCTCATTCCTGCCCTTTCCCCTGGAATAGGGAGCAGGGCACACAGTTCTCTGTAATCCCTTCTTTAGGGAAGAAAGAATGGCAGTTCTGCAGACCAGCACGGCTTCTACTTACAGATAATTTCATTTTGATTAGATTATATTGGTTTTAACTGCAAACTTTTGGGGGATAAAAGCATGTAATAACATTTAACTATGTAGACCTAAATCTAATAACTTTCTTTCCTTAATGCAACTTCTGGCTGTGGTTGACTGGGCTGCAACCATAAAAAAATCTATTACAAACTTTAACAAGTTTCTAAGTATCTCAAGATCCCTTAATTCCACACTTGGCAGAACTCTAAATGGGAATAAACTATAACTCATTAAAAGTAATGTTATTAAAAATCTCAGTTTATCACCTTGGGTCATGTCACAGCAGAGGTTTAGGTTCAGAGATGAACTCACAGGTTACGACAGGTCAGTGCCACCTTGTCAAGCAAGGGCAGGAGTGAGGCAGGAAAACTTTGCTCCACTTTAACCACAGTGATGGCAGGATTTGTTTAATAGTGAGAGCATTTAAAAACCCAAACCCACACGTGTTTCATAAAACAATAGGCTTGAGTTTTGCTCATAATCAATTTGGCAATAATCTGGCCCTGAACTCAAATGGTAGGTATTGATCAAGCCTGTCTTACAATGCCAGTGCTGATGAATAGGATGCAAGACATAACATGACTATTGAGCTGTTTCCCTAATGATCAATATTCCCAGGAAATGCATATTCTTGCTTGCACAGCCCCTGTTTGCATGTCTGTTTGGGTTTGGTTTTTTGTGTGCTCGACCAGGTTCATTGGTGTGCTTTTAATCTCGCCACTAAACGTTGGAAATACCAAGTTTTGCTTTGTTTTCTTCTTGTTTCTTCATGTAACTGATTTATTGGTTATTCATTAGCCTCAGCAAAAATGACAGTCATCCTGAGGGGAAACCACTGCTGTGAAAGAGCAAGAATATGAAAAGATACACACTTGAAAAAATTTTGGTTATCATGGTTTGAGGTGGATGAGGCTTTTTTTGGAAAACAAGGTAGTGTTTATGGATGGAGCTCTGAGCATCCTGGCCTAGTGGAAGGTTCTCTGCTCATGTCAGAGGGGTTGGAATGAGATGAACTTTAAGTTCCCTTCCAACCCAAACCACTCTGTGCTTGTATGATTTCCACTGAGATGATACATCCATTTAAAATGGAAGACACAAGTAGCCTAGGAAGCCTACACCTTCCAGCAGGGAATGGGAGACCCCCATGACAGGGAATAGGGAAGCTTTTCACTAGGAAGCTTTATAAGCAAGTGGATCAACAGAGATGTTTTTTTTTTTTCTTTCTTTTCTGCATGACTTCAACCCTAATGCAATTCTTCCACGAACAATCTAGAGTAAATATTTCATATTCTTGTCTATCTGTAGTCCAATTCTGACTACTAGGGTAGAGAGATCTGTAGATGAGCCAGAATCCTTTATTTCAGCTGTTACTAATCTGGGTATCTGCTCTCTTTTTACATACATGTAAAATTTTAAACAAAACAAAACAAAAAAACCCACCAAAACCAAAAAGCAGTGTTTTTTAAAATATAAAAATGCCCTACATTTTCAGAAAGAGTGTTTAAAAAGGGTATTCCTGGATTAAAACAATATGAGATTTTCTGGGAGTATGCTTGATTTTCAGAGCGCACAGTGATGTCCACAGTAATCAAAGTGTGTAATAAATACAGCTGGGCGGAATCACCTTCCGTTTCCTGGCTGCAATTTTATGTCGTGCCCCCAGGTTATTGTGAAGTAACGGGGAGCTGAAACACATTAAGACCTATTGCTGGGGCGTTTCCAAGGAGTATCCCAGTAGGTCAGACTCCACGGTCAGTAAAAGGGAAGGTGCCCATGTTTGGAGGCAGAAATACCAGTTTCTGTGAGGGTTCCACGTTCAAGGACAGCTGCAGACTGAAAAGGTGTGCGTGTGCTTGTCTGTCTGTCAGGGGAACAGCTACATAATTGGGGTTTTGCTCCTACTCTTTGTCTTCAAATGTGACAACAAATCTGAGGCCAAAAAGCTTTTACAGGGTGTCCTCTAGGGGCCAAGTTAGCAACAAAAAAAAAGATTTTGGAAAGCAAGGCACAACCAGTTATTTGGTTGAATCTATACTGAGGCAAGGCGGAAAGCCCTGACCTCCAACAGAAAATAGATAGAAGTATTTTCACACCGGAAAGTTCCATTTTGAATAATAATTGTCAGGTGAAGTATCCAGCCTTCTCCACTGGTTGCAGAGAAGGACAACAGCAGACCTTTGCAGTTGTCAGTGTGCTACAGATGCATCAAGTATATTGTATTTGGCTCTTTGTGTCTTCAAACATTGCAGAGGTGCCTGAATTGCCTAAAAAGCTGCAAGGGGTCAGCAGAATAGAAGGACTTGTGGTAGTTCTGAGAAGGGGCTCGCGACATGCAGGTTCCTGCCGTTCCAAGCTCTGCAGACGAAACCTCAGGATCTCTTCGGAAGAGATTTCTAAAGAATTTGATACTCTCCGAGGACTTGAAACCGAGTCTGAAATTCATTTGCATTATAACAGGGAGCGTAATGATGACCAGTGTTCTCTTACGTGTTTTCATTAGACGACACCAAACGTAAGAGCTTAAATCATCCTAGGACATTGCCTGATGGACAGCTATATACATCTAGCTCCAAAGTCAAGCTTCCTTTCCCTCTTTCCTTCACAAACCATTCCAAAGACAGAGGTGTTTGGAATCAGTTTTGTGTTGGCCTTGCGGCCATTGAATACAGCCAAGGACCAAAGGGTGCAGCAAAGTATGTTTTTTGTAACAACAGCTGTAAAAAACAAGGAACAATAGTACAGAAAAGTGCCACAGCACAGACTGTGCTTCTGCTCCCACTGAGCAAGCGTGAGGCAGGTGGGAGTCTAGTTCTTGGCTCTTTTCTTCGTCATGCTCAGGACAGAGAAGCTGGACTGGGAAGGAAGGTGAAACAACTGCTGGTTCTGCTGCGCACAGGAGAAAGCAGAGAGCAGAGCCCGTTCATGTCTTAATTAGTCCCATGGAGAGCGAAGGACGGGTGTGGTTGTAGGGGAAGGAGGGCAGAAAGGGGTTGCTAAAAACGAAGGTCGGTGTGAGGGATCAGCAAAGAGAACAGAGCAGAAGGAAGAGCAGGTGTAAACAAAGAGAAAGGCTGAAGGATTATCTTGGGTCTGTCGCTACGCACTGCACTTGTGTTATGAATCCCCCTGCCCTGACGCTGATGACTGCAAGGGATTTTGAGTTTTGTTGTGCATCCAAATAGCTCAGTGCCCAGAGCAGGATCACGAACAGGTTCATGCCCTGACCTTTCCGAATTCCCATTTTCCAGTCTAATGACATACCAGGCAAAAATCTGACTGATTTGTATATGGAGTGTGACTGCTTAAAAAAAAGGTAGAAAAGGAGAGGGACAGATAACACCGACTGTGCACAATGGCATATTTAAGCTCTGAGGGAAGGTGGGTGAGCACGGATGGAACACAATTCCCTGGAGGGCTGGGATTGACATGCTGGTGACAGCAGATGAGCCTTCCAGCCAGAGTACTTCCCATCAGCCAGGAATTAGTCACACTGGACCACGGCTTGAGAAGTGTCACTGATGTACAGTGACCTACATCTGATTTAATGAATTGCATTATTTATTTACACACGGTTCCTCAAGTCTCGCCTTTAAAAGGCTCAGGGGCTCTCGGATCTCTTTCTGCACAAAGGGCTTTTCTGAGCTGCTGCAGTTGCCAGTGAAGGAGCCAGTGTTTGCCAGTAGTTATCACGTGGGGACGTCTAAAATACAGCACTGCAGTTTTCCTTTGTGCTGGGGTTCGCAGATTACACCCGAGGTTCAGCTCACACAGAGCAATCGCTGTTTTTCCAACCGAGAGGTTTGTACTTACAGGAAGGAAAAGAAATACCTCTTTATGGAGGGTGGTCCTGTGTGCAGAGTCCCATGATCAGGATGAGGTTATTGCTGGTGATCACAAGGGTTAAGACCAGCCAGTTGACTGCGACTGTGTCTGGTAGAGATGAGCTGTGATCTTCCTTGCTTTGATTGGCTGTCAGTGCTTAACCAGAGCTGCCAAAAAACAGGCATTCAGCATACATTCAACCTGTGCCACTGAACGCTGTGGATGCAAGATTTCTTCTGATTCCAGGTGCATTGAGATGAAGTGTTGGGAAATTTCTTGCAGAAAATGACATATGAGCGACCTCAGTGCTTTAGATGCAGTTATGCTGCCAGGCCTTTAAGACTGCAGTGAGAAGCTACTTTTAAGAAGCCTCTGTGGAGGTCAACAGGGAGAAGAATGTAAACTTAGAGAAGTTGCAGCAGAAGATTGAAAAACAACGGCACAGAGAGAGATCACGAGGACTTTATTTTACACCAATAAAGTTGTGTGTTATTCGCATTAACCAGTCCCAGGGTGGTTTGCAGTGTGTGTGCAGTGTGTGAGCTAGCTGGGTTATTTAAGGGGTGTTTTCACAACAATAAACGGCATTACCTTGATCATGTTGGTCAGTTCGTAGTGTCTATGGTTATCCCTTGCATTAATGACGAGCACAAGTTTTTTATGCTTAGATATTTGAATATATATAAAGTTAAAACATCCTGGCTGTAAACTACCTTCTGCCAGAAACGCGACAGCAAGGTTTAATTCTGCTATTCAAAGTTGTGCCTGTAGCACACAGAAAGTACAGCAATCAAACCCTCTGTGGGCTGAACTACCCTGACTCCCTGGCAAGCTTCTGTGAGCAGCGTTCAGCCATGCTCAGGTCAGGCTCTGGGTTTGCTGGTACGGTAAATGAGTTTTCCAAGCTGCTTGAAGACTTGCAAAGTGCACTTGCCCATCTCCAAAGACAATATATTGCATCCTCACTTTTCTTTTTCAGCAAGGTTGTTTTCCTAAGGGACCCAGGAGGAAGTTATTTCCTACATTATTTAACAAAAGGCCAGTTTTCCACATTTTTGTCCTGAGAGCTCTGCTTTTTTAAGAGGATGGTGTCTTATAATAGTAGAAAGTGAAGCTGGTAAAAACTTAGCACTTCCTCCTTGTGCAAAGGTTTTTCACACTCCCCTTTGTCTCATTGTAAACTAAAATTGCAACTGAGAAAGGAGATGTACATAAAACTGTTTATTGAAGGAAGTCGTAGCGAGGTGGGTTTCAGTCTCTTCACCCACGTAACAAGGGATAGAACCAGAGGAGACGGCCTCAAGTTGTGCCAGGACAGGTTCAGATTGGATGTTAGAAAAAATTTCCTCACTGGAAGCGTGGAGAGCCATTGGAACAGGCTGCCCAGGGATGTGGTGGAACCGCCATCCCTTGGAAGTGTTACAAACACCAGTGGATGTGTCACTTTGGGGACATGGTTTAGTGGGGGACTTGGCGGTGCTGGGACTTGATTCTTGTAGGGTTCTTTTCCAGCCTAAACGATTCTCTGACCTTTCCTCTGGCTGCTCTGCAGCCTGTGCTCCATGTTTGATTCCTGCTTGTTTGCACTGGAGTCTTTTGATCAGGTGAATAATTTTAAAATTAGGGCAGTGGTGTCAGTGGTATGGGAGGCAAGGATTGCAACAGCTGTGAGAGAGGCAGGTGTTCAGAGCGACTCGAAGGGATGAAGATGGGAAACATCTGATCCACATGTCAAAAAAATCACGTTTTGGTATCACAGAGGAAAGTGAGTGATGTGATTGGAACATAGGGTTGGTTTCTGAGCCTTTAATCAGCAAAGGGAAACGTGAAATGGAGGAGTTAATATCAGGTGTTATTTTTCCTACAGAGAGAACTTGCAGATTTTCCTCCATGTGACTGGATGTTTTGGCTGGTCCGAGGGCATAAAGTATTGGTGGCTGTTTGTGAGAGATGGAGGAGAAAAGCGTCTTGGGGTGGAGTGTCTTGGTGTTTAAAATGCAGGAAAGCCAGAATTTGCTTTGTCTCACTGCATCCAGAAATTTTAATACCAATGGGATTCACAAATAGTCGCATTTCAGTAATGAGACAAGTGTATCGTAATTTTTTTGGGTAGCCCTCCATTTCCATCACTGGGAGGGATCCTTTTCCTCTCCTCACTTCAAAACCAAGCAGAGAAACCCCGACAACCTCCCAGTCCGCTTTCTCTATTTTTTATCTTAACCCTTTAATTTATTTTCCTGTCTGCTTAAATTGAAGCATGTGGAAAAACTTGATTGGATTCAGGCCCCCTTTAGAATTGCTTTTGCCTTCTTATGAATTAAAGAGAGAGAGAGGGAGATTGCATTCTGTAGTCTGTGTTAAGGCTTCAGATATTTAATTTTTATTTTTTTTTATAACGTATGTCTTGCTCTCTCTTTCCCTCTCTGTATCCATCAGAGTGTGCATGCAGACACATATACATATATATGGGCACTTATCACATCTTTCTGTGGCCCTGGGGGTCTGTTGGACCGTGCATAACATTATCCAACGTGATGCCCAAACTGTTCTGTTTTACCACCTTGTTATTGATGTTGCCAGTCATGAAGAGGTTTCTTTCAGCACAGTTGAGTTCGGTGACACAGTTAGTCTTTCACTGGAAATATCTGTGTCACATTATTTTCTCCCCAGATGTACTTGAAATTTCTTTCATTTTCCTGGCTGGATCCCATTTTATTATCATCTGGCCAACTTTTTCCAGCCCCCACAGTTCCTGTGATATTAAATCTCTATGGGGTTTGCAAAACCTTCAAATAAATGTGGCCTGCATTTTAATGAACTGGATGTTTACCAGATCTTTATTAAAGGTGAAATTAGAGCAGACTGACTGCTAACCCACACAGGTGCTCAGGCAACATTTTTCCATTTTGTCGTTCCTCTTTGTTTATGATTCTTCAGGTGGTTTTTGGTTCATATGCTTTTCTTTGAATTGAATATTCGAAGCAATATTTTTACCACTTCGGTTTGATTGCAGGATTTTTGGAGGGGGTTGATTTTCTGGACAGCATGACTCGGTGCTATCAGATTCGGTACCAAAATTCTGGAAGCAGGAACATACTTTGAGGAATAGGTGTGCTCGTTTTAGGTCTACTTTTCTTATTTATTTTCATTCTTGCTCTTTGAAATAGTGATTGCAGCATTATAAATGTGCTCTGCCCATAGCCTGTGATCTTGTCACCTTCCTGAAGGCAGTGGATAAGCAGGTGACCACATTAAGCACTGCATGCTTGAGGTTTCCCATCAAAGCTCTGCCTGACCTGAGCAAACAGCCAACGAGCTCTGACAGGTTTGATTCGAGGGGACAAAATTGATGCATGAGATCCATTTTAATGAGCGGGTGCCTCACTGCTGGGAATTCTTTATACCGCCTGTGTACGTGGCTTAGCTGCATTCTGAGAGGAGTGGGAGGGCAAAAATGCCACCAGATGTGATTTTTTTAGGTTATTTTTAATAACCAAAGAGGTTCTTTTAACACCAAAGAGATAGCTACAGGTGACATCTTGAAGAAATAGAAACATATTGTAGTCTTGTGCGTTGTACCAAGTGATTGATTTCGACTAAAACATCACTGTGGAATCCCAGTGCTAAATATAAATATATATTATATATATATAATACATTGATACTGATAAAGCCGCAATTTTTAGGGCTGTAGATGACCACACAGGTGCTCATTTGGTCTGTCTTCCCTTTGGAGAGTCCAGTTTTAATTGAAAGGCTCATTAGAAAAATAGCTAATTAGAAAGAATTGAAAATGCCTGTCTAGTAGAGCCTTGTTTCATTTGCCGTGACATCAGTGTTGTACCTGGGTTGCTAAACTGTAAAGGCATATTTTAATTGACTGGATGTTTTCTCTTTGGTGGAAGGTTCCAAGGGAGGCCACGTGACATTTTAGTTGGAATAAAGTGAATTTTTAAAGCCTGTGATCTGGTGTGTGAGCTTGACCTATGTTACAGAGGCTTTGTTGTGCTGCAGAAAGGTGGTAAATGCAAAGGCTAAACATTAGAATTGTTAGCAGTTGCTGTACTGAAATGTCCAGAAAATTTAAAAAGGTAGTGATTCTTTTTTTAAAAAAAAAGTGAGAGAAGACAGGTTGAACTGTCGAGATGTTCTCTATCACCATCAAAATTGCTTTAGAATGGCAATTATGGATCTTTTTCACGGTAAAAGCATCCTATCAGTTTATTTGTCCACGTTTCTTTGGTTTGAAATAAATCCTTCACGTTCTTACCACGCACTTGAATGCTGGTGGTGTCAGCTCAGTTGGCATGTCCACCGTGGGCCACGGAGCCCGACGTGATGCCATCCTTTCAGCTGATCCACACAGACCTGTCAGCAAAAGCAGGTCAATGGGACTGAGCAAGAAGGAAAAAAAAAATAAATCAATAAATCTTTGAATTAATCATGCAGCTGCCAGAGAGAATTATGGGTGCATGAGATGAAGGCTAGAGGTGTATATCCATGGCCACTTATTCTTTCCTGCCTCGGTACGTCCCTTTCTGTGCCTGCAGGTTTTTTTTCCCCTGCTGCCATCTGGGCAGCTCTGTGCTTGTTTGGGTGCCTTTGTGGAATGCCCACCATTCCTTTTAAAGTAGCTAATTCAGTTTTGATCCCAGAAATTCCCCTTTCTTCTCCCTCGGTCTCTCTATCTCTGCCAACTCCTCGCCGACCGTTGGGTGCGCTCGGTGTGAATTAATACCGGGCTGTCGCCGCGGCGTAAAACTACGATTGCACATCTTGTGCAGCCAATTGGAGCAAAAGCAGCTGCTGCTCCGGTGAACAGAGGAGTTAAAAATTCGTGCTGACACCTCAGGTGAGAGGATGCTCTCGCTGAGCCCTCCTGCAGCAGCCGGGCTGGGGAAGGAGCCCTGACGTGAGCCCAGGTCTTCCTCCCTGGGGCTGATGCCCTCCTCTGCCTCGCAGATGGGATCAGGGAACATCACTGTCCAGGGGGAAGGTGTCACTGCCAAGGGGGAAGGTGTCACTGCCAAGGGGGAAGGTTTCAGTGCCAAGGGGAAAGGTTTCAGTGCCAAGGGGAAAGGTTTCAGTGCCAAGGGGGGAAGGTTTCAGTGCCAAGGGGGAAAGGTTTCAGTGCCAAGGGGGAAAGGTTTCAGTGCCAAGGGGGAAGGTTTCAGTGCCAAGGGGGAAGGTTTCACACCCTACTTCGTGAAGCTGTCGGATGCAGCCATGGAGAACAACCTCCTCGGGAGGGGCAGGCACTGATCTCTGCTTTGTGAGGACCAAGGACTGGCCTGGAGCTGTGTTAGGGCAGGTTTAGGTTGGATATTAGGAAAAGGTTCTTCCCCCAGAGATTGGTGGGGCACTGACCGGGCTCCCCGCGGCAGTGGGCACAGCCCCAAGGCTACCAGAGCTCCAGGAGCATTTGGATGATGCTCTCAGGGACAGAGTGTGACTCTTGGGGGTGGTCCTGTGCAGATCTGAGGGTTGGACTCGATGATCCTTGTGGGTCCCTTCCCAACTCAGCATATTCTGCCATTCTGTGAACTAAAAGGGCAGCTCAGGATGGGGTAATTTGATGCTTGAGAGGACTGTGAGGAATTTTAAACTCAGAGGTGTGTCCTGTGTATGTCTTTGTGGTTTCAGCTCTGCACTTTGGTTTCATTCTCTCCTTCTCCTCGGAAGGATTTATCCTCCATCCTCAAGCGATTGTCCCACTCAGCTTCCCCCTGCAAAGCTTCACTGTTGCTCTGCTTCTGGATCTGGCAGCAAGAAAGAGCGATAAAATGAATACCGTGGAGTTTTTATATCTTTGTCTCCTCTGAAGACGACACAGAGGTGACTCCTCCGTGCCCAGTTTAACGCCCCAGCTGCAGGACGTGGTGGTGCACCAGGGCAAGGATGTCCCTCCTTGGCTCCCTGCCCGGGGGTCAAGTGTGGCTCTCCTCCAGCTGGGGACCAGCCCCGTGCTGGATGCTCACTTGTACTGCAAATTCAAATTCCTTTTCCTCGTTCATCCCCGGCTTTATTTGCGAACAGAGAGTGATATTCAGAAAATCCCCACGAACAATTGCCCTGCTACTCGTGGCAGGTCAGGGCGAGCTCAGTTTGGGGATTACATATTCCAGCAGGGAAAACAGAGCTGACATACACTGCTCTTGTTTTTCAATTGCATGCCTAGGGAATTTTTTTTTCCTCTTTTTTTTTCCTCCGTTCTCCATTAAAACAGAGAACCAAATTCCTGACACGCTGAGAAAATACCTCGGGGTTCAACTGTGGAGATTAATTTAAGTTTTGAACCAGCAAAGAGGCAAATGGATCATAATTTTGTAGCAGCGGAGGTTTTAATTTTATTTTTTTTTTACTGCCCTTCCTTTGTAAGACATCCTGCCCAGCTGTACCTACTTTAACACCATTGTTTAGGAAATCCACATTTTATCCTTTAGAGAGGCATAAACTATAGGAAAGTAACACCTTTCTCTTTTCCTCTGATATTTCTCTTGCAACTGATCCTTCAGGCAGTACCTGGGTGATAATCCTGTAAAAATAATTTCCCTCTGTCCTTTTAGACTTACATTTGTTTTGTACCTGTAAGAGTTCTTCCTCTGTGCTGAGGACAGAGACTCCTTCCACATGCTCCATTTTCCCTTCCAATTTAAAGCTGTTTTTCATGGAAAACCAATTGTTTAAAAACTAGGAGGTGTATCTGAGATGGAAAATAAAAAATGGCACCAACTGAAATGCTAAAAATCATTATATAGAAGTACACAATTGTACTGTAGTAAAACTGATCCCTGAAGTGTAGAAAACAGCATAAAGATTGAAAGCAATTAGTAAATCTATGTTGATATATTCTATACAGAGAAATTGGCCTTATTATTGGCCTTAAATTGGTCAGTGTATTCTGGAAGCAAAACATTTCTGTAAAATAAATTGTTAATATAGAATTTCACACGAGTACAGGAGTCTCAAGAAGCATAAAATTTTTTACATTTATGTGCATCAGAATTAAAAATATTTCCATTTATAATATATTAGTCTAAAATACTTCGCAGTACATTCCTAATTGTAACAAAATATGGAAGCAGCTGGCAATGTGAGTGGAGAGGTTAGGAAAAAGAAAACAGGGGAACAAAAGAAAACAGGAAAATAGTAAATGCTAATATTATATTGTATTTAAACGAGGAAATCTTAAAGAAGAATCCAGAGAAATAAGGGGATTGATCATCTACGTAATGCTTTTTAATCTGCTTAAATGGTTTTTTGAATTCATAAATGCACTGGATATCATGAGGGTGTTTTTTGTTTTTTGGGTTTTTTTGGCTGAAAACAAATAAGACATTAATTTTCTTGGAAAAATTCAGTCAGGGAAGAGAAGCAAAACTGATCTGCTTTTCAAAGCGGATGTTTATGACTTGCTGAAAGGGGCTGGGAAGCAAAAGTGCCCCCATAAATAAGCAGTGATAGGATAACGTGTGCTGTGTCACAGCATCCATTCAGCACTTCCAGGGGATGAGTGACAAAAAGAGCCCCTCTAAATGTCAGCGGCCCAAGGAGACTCTGTGAGATGCTCTGTGCATTTTCAAAAGGGATTCAAGAAAAAGAAGTTATTCAGTGGTTTTTGCTTCCTTTTTCTTTCATTCATCTTCTCCTTCCTTGTATGGGCTCTATTTATTATTATTAGGAATTCTTTGCAGCCTTCTCAATGGTTATTCATAGCACTTTCTAGAGCTGACTTGTTTTTGAAGTGCTAAAGAAATCAAGTATCATGAACTCCGTTGAAAATCAAGGAAACCTTTATTTCTGCCTGTTTTGATATCCCTCATCCTTTAGGACAAACTCGAGGCCTCTTTTGGTTAATTGGAATTATCACTCTCATTTTATATAGCGGGAAACTGAAAAGCAAAGAAGCCTCAAGACTTGCTCTGTTTGTCATTGAGGCTCCTGCTTTGTGTCCCTTCCCAAGCACTGAAATGTGAAATGGAAGAGATTAAGAGTGAAGGAAGTTTAGGAATCCTTGATAATTCGGTGGGAATGTTTTATATAATATATATATTTATTTAAGGAGCTCTTATTGCCGCTGCAGTTCCTCGTGTGAGGATGTAGGAGGTGAAGTTCAGTAGGAGAGGTGGGTTTAGTAAAACCTGACTCATAACCATAGAAAATTAAGTGTTTTGCCTTTGCTGTCTTGTTTCCATTCACATTTATTTTCTTACTACATCCGATACTGATAATGAATTGTTGGAAGGAAACCACAGGCACAGAGGACTGTAATTATGGGTGCCCTAAATTTTCCAACTCTACTCCATTCCGGCATAAACCTTCGTGTTGTTTTAATTAATGAAAATTAATTGCGTTTAGAATAAAAAAATCTCTTCCTCCTTACTGTCTTGGAGAAGACAATTTTTTCTCTCTCTAATGATTTATGTCCTTTGCTGTCAATTACTTTGTCAGGAAAAATATGTGCGTATTTTGGCTAAAAAAATGATGTCTTCCTATTGAAAAAGTCATGTTTCAGCCAAAACAAACAAATAAATAAAAGCCTGCAAGGGATGCAGAAAAAGGCAGAATATTTTCAGAATTAAGTATTTTCCTCTTTTAATTTTAAAGTGAAAACTCTTTGAAAAACACCCAGATAATTCTCTAGGGAAAAGTATTTCTTAGGATAAAGAACTTGCATGACTTTTATTCGCTGCTTGGCCCCTTTACCAAACTTAACAGTGTTTTGTTTTTTTTCTTTCTCCATGTGCTACTTATTTTTTATTTCCCCCCATGAATTCCTGTTTTGGGAAAAGGAGCAGTGAGTATTTTGAGCTAATTAACATGAGGATACTATCAAAGTCCTCCGTGCCATCCACGTGGGATACTTGCTGTGGAATGAATTTACCAGAGTACAGAAAAATTTGATGCACAGCCATTGAACGACACCGTTTATCTGAGATGCTCTTCTTAAACAAAATCAATGCTAACTTTGCATTTCCCTAACGAGCACCTCTTAAGCTGAGTACACGAGGCTTTTTTAACCTCAAGCACATAGCAGGGGCAAATCAACGATGGATTCAATCCCGTGTATTAATGAAGGACTTTGAAATACACGGTCCTGTGCCTGGGTGACTTGGTTGCTGGATTTGGAAGGATTTTCTGATGCGCTGTGTCACATTCAGATTCTCATCCAGAGCGTATTTTAAGCCCTTCCCTCTCTAATACTTCCCTCGGTATCTCTTTGCCTCCTTAACAGTTACCATGGAGCATCCTTTAAGGCTTTGGTTCACAATTCTTCCCTCCTGGAGTTCATAAATGCCCTTAAAATAATAATCTGGATTGAAACTTGGCTCTGAATGTTTTTAATTTGAACAACAAACGACCTGTTAGGCCACTGAAGACCCACTGGCTTGCAAGTCAGTACGGATGGGAATTTCAAAGCAGCCTAGGCTGTTTGTTTCCCTGTATTCCATGGGAATGGAGTGGAGCAGAGGATGAAAAAGGAGGAGTTCAGGTGGATTATTATTTGGGAAGAGGCTTTTTCAGAATAAGGAACAGAACAATCAAGTCCAGCAAAATGTGCGGGCAAAAAAGAAAGTAATTTTTTTTCCTTTCCTCACTGGAAGAGGTGTCTCGTTTGTTTTCTGTGCTGTCACCCCAGAAACACTGGGGAGACCCCGAGGAGACAGCAATTAGGCCAGGTCTCGGCATAACCAGCTGCCTCTGCCACAGTCCAAATGTGCCCATCTGTTCCCAAAAGGAGAGGGAATGTTCCTCTCCACTTCCAAAACACCAGGGAGAAGGTCAAGCCAAAAGCGCCGCGGGCTTGGAGGAGCAGGGGATTCAAATAGAGTTGTTTTCCAGGTAAAACCTTTTCATTGAGAGCTCTAAAAAAAACAACAAACAAACAAACCAAAAAATCCCCACTTCCTTTTTCTCTCCTCTCCTACAGTGTAATTCACCTCTTTTGTTAGCGTAAAAGTCTGAATTTAAACAAAATTTGTTGTAACATCCCCCCCCAGGCCCTCTAACTGAGGAAATTTTAGAAATGTCAGAATGTCAGCAAATGAGAAAGGGAAAGGGGTGGGAAGAACAAACTGCCCTTGAGTCCTGTTGCATTCAACTTAAAGCCAGAGGGGAAAGCTGGGATAAAATCACCATGATATCCAAATTCTCTCCCCTTTTGGGCGTGTTGTGGTTGGGAGAGAGAGGGAGAAGCAATGGTGGGTAGGAGCTGAGAAGTTTCTGTGAATTATTTCCCCTCCTGAACTTTGATTGCCTTGTGCTGTTGCTTGGTGGCATCGGTTTTCCTACATTTAATTATTTGGGAAATCTTGGACTTCCACACCTGTGTTAGAATTAGTGGGCGAAGGGATGAGGATGCCAGTCTCGTCATCATGGGATGGAAAAGAAAGAGCTAAATGTGTGGTTCTTTCACATTTTTTGACAGCTTTTCACTCAAAGTGACCAGCTGGGCATGTGTTTTAAAAATCCTAAAATAATAAAATTTAGTTTAAATATGCTGCAACTGGTACATTCCCCCAGAATATGGCATTGCTTTAACAGCACAGGCTCAAGCAACTGAGTCATGAGCTGTGTTAAAGAACTGTTATGGTCAATAACTACGGACTCTGTCTCAGGGGGAAGACAAAGACAATTTATTCAAAAGAAGTTCACCATGATATAGGTTTGGTGTAATTAGAAGGTTGGGTTATGCTAAAGAAGGGATGGGCTAAGCTAATCCAGAGGATACATTATGTTAACTAAGGGAAAACAGAGCAGGAGACATTCATCCATTATTTGTGGACACAAGGTGGAGGGGGACAATAAGTCTTGCCAAACAGGTTTTGGGTACAGGGCAGGATAGACACAAAAACTACAAATCTTGCCAAATGTAAATGGTCTTTGGAGGTCTGGAGATGGGTTGATGTCTGCAGATGGGATAAGGGATCAATTCTTATCGTCCTTGGAAGGCTTCCTGCCTTTGGGTATTTGTCCAAGGCTTTGCAGATATCTTGGCCAGGCTCCTTGTTGCTGATTTCTGCCCTCACAAAGAACTTTTTAAAGCTAATTCAAAACTTTGTTGCCTTACTGCTCTGTTAAATCAATGTATTTCTTCCTCTTCTGCTGGGTAACAAATTATAGGACAAGAGGAAACGGCCTCAGATTGGGCCAAGGGAGGCTCAGGTTGGACATCAGGAGGAATTTCTGCCTGGAAAGGGTGGTCAGGCCATGGAAGGGACTGCCCAGGGAGGTTTGGAGTGCCCAGCCCTGGAGGTGCCCAAGGCAGGACTGGCCATGGCACTCAGTGACAAAGTGGGCATGGGGCACAGGGTGGGCTCCGTGGGCTGGGAGGGCTTTTCCAGCCTCAGAGATTCCCTGATTCTGTTCTATCATTCTAAGATCCAAAATAACTCCTGGGCCACAAATTCTGTTTTCATACTCGGGGAGCTGCCCCAGAATCCTCCACGCCTTGGCCCTCCTGTCATAGCAGCGAGTGTGATTCAATTTTTCCAAAAATGAGCACAATTTGAATGTAATCGACAGGGTGGCTGTAAAGTTATCTTAGCACACTTTAAAAAAAAGGTGCAATTAGTCGTTCCCTTTCCCCACCATTCTTGGACACCAGCGCAGAGAACTCCTTGGACGTAGAAAATGTTGAACTCGCAAAAACGTGACAATGTTTGTTTTGATACATCGCGGGCACCTTTCAGTGGCTCGAAGGATGCTCAGATGTCACAGGGAAGCAGATCAGCACTGGCACTCTTTATTCCTCTCTCTGAGGATGCACTTTGCGAACTGTGGAGAAAAGAGATAATTGTGGGTAGGAATTAGGAGAGTCAGAATATTGCTGTACTGCAGGGAAAAATTAATGGTATTTATCTCTCAGCGAAGGTTTTACTCTTTTCCTTAATAAATCTCCTCTTGGGCAGTGGTAATTCAGTAAGTGCCATCTCCACTTTGCATATGCAGTTTCTCTAGGCATGAGCAAAGAGAAAACATTAAATCTGCCTCATAGCTACACTCGATTTAAAGTTTGATGTGTAGGCATCATCCAGGCCCCCCTTGTACAGATTTTAGGCCTTGTGTTCCAAATGTTTCTCCCATTAAGCTTGAGTTCTATGTTTGATTCTATTGGGTTGTCTTGATTTTGGTCTCTTTTCAGATTTTACTTTGAATATTTTAAGACATGAAAAAGGAAGAAATCGCCTGTTTTATCATCGTACTCATTTGACCCCACCTATGAATTCTTTTAAAAGTTTTCCATCTACCTAAACATTGCAAAATGCAATGCAAGCAAAAGAAGGAATTATAAAAAAAATGTAGGTATTATCTCACTTTGAGTCTGTTTTTTGCCCATAAAGGTGGTGGGTGGATGACCCCTCTCCCTTCTCATTAAATCCCTTTCTGCACTAGGAAGATTTTAACTGAGGGAAGAGGAGGAAATAGACATATTAAGGGAAAACAGAGCTATACTAATTTTTGCTGTCTTCTTATTGGACTTGAGAAATGTCAAACTTAAATCTACATTTTGTGGACACTGTAGAAAACTCCCCAGCTCTCTGAGGCAAAGGGTGACTTCTGTGCTTTGTTAGCACTGGGCTCTCTAAAGATGTTTCTGTGGCTCCTGCAGGAAACCTGTTCCAGGGCAGAGGAGCCTGACAGAGCCAAGCTCGAGGGCATTTCAGATACTTGAAACTGGGCTTTTGACAAGAAGCTCCTCCTTACATTGTTTTATCCTTTTAATTACTCATAGCACCCAAAATCAACAAGAGAGGTGTTATTTTAGAAGACGAGACAGAGTAATTTACAGTCTAACAAATGTCTGCCTCTGTAATTTATTTCTTTTAATCAGCACTGACCTTTGGAATTGATTGTGATTTACAGGAGGACCAGTGAAAGACCACAGACATCATGATTGAAGGGGCTTAAATGACTTGCATTTCTAAAAACAAACACTTTACGATACTAATTGAAAGAGCTGCACCAGGAACAGAGAGCTATGATTTAAAGTTTTTGCAAGTTGGAAAATGTTCAATGTTGATGGCTTATTCCTTTGTTTTTATAAAAGGTTTTATGTATTTCTTGACACTGTAGGTGACATGAATAATGACATCCAGTTTTGCTGAATTATTAGAGTCTAGTTGCCCATGCTTTTGGAAGAGCCTTAGCCTGTAAATAAAGATAATAAATCAGGTCTTTCAATTAGCCTTCCACCTGTTAAACATCCTATATAGAGCTACACTGCCTGCAGGTTGGAGACTTAACAATGCCCAGATGAGAAAATGGCAATTTTTATTGCTGCAGCTCTCTTTCCCTGGCCCCCAAATTCTAAATGGATGACACAGCTGCTCATTTTGGGGCACTTTTTATGTTTACCTGCCTGGCTGAGGAGAAGCAGCATGTTCCTCTGATGTGGAATAAGGAGCCTTTGGGGGATACTGAGTAACTGAGCTCAAAACGTGTGCGTCCCCGTAGAGAAGTGCAAAAATTCCTCAGGAATTCCCATGATGGCAGACGGAGCTCGATCCTGGGAATTGAAATTCAGAAACCTGTCTTAGCTCTTTAAAGAGGAAAGCACATCATGAAGCTGTTGGGAAGAAAATTGCCTGGTTGGGTTGGATTTTGCTTTTCACATACTTTGTTCCAAGACAACTGTCTGTTTGGATGATGATGCCCAAAAAAATAATAAAAAAAAAGGATTCTGCTCTTTGAGGAGAGAATATTATTCCCTTACAAAAATAGAGGTCTGGAATAGGAAAGAGAGAAAAACACAGTCAGAGCAGTGGGCCACAACTTAGGGGTGTGTAGTTTATTCCTCAAGTCACAGGGCACTTGGGAAGTTGTAAATGGCAGTATTTTTGTTCATAGAATTGCCTGGGTTGGAAGGGACCTTAAAGCCCATCCAGTGCCCCCTCCTGCCATGGGCAGGGACACCTTCCACCAGCCCAGGTTGCTCCAAGCCCCGTCCAACCTGGCCTTGGACACTTCCAGGGATCCAGGGGCAGCCACATCTTCTCTGGGCACCCTGCCCACCCTCACAGGGAAGGATTTAATTCTAATATCCAATGTCAATCTACTCGGTACGATTTGTGTTCCCATCCCTTGGTAACGCTTGTAGAGAAACTCCGCTGGTGCCAGTTAAGGAACCTGCCATTTTAATCTGTGATGTTCCTGATCTAATAGATTTACTTGTCTGGATTTCACACCAAATTTCTGAAAATATTGTGACTAGTCAGGAATATAAAAAGCACTACAATATAATACCTGTTGACAGAACTGATGAAGACTAAAAGCAGAGGAAAGTGAGTACCCCAGTATGTGCCAGAGGCCACTGAAAAAGGGTATTCAAGGCTGCTGATGTAAAGCAGCTCAATATTCTGTTATCTATGGATGTTTTTAAAAGCGAGTTACTCTGTACCGGAATCCTCTTTTCACTGGACTGTCACCACTGACTGCTCTATTATGTGTTCAATTATTATATTTTTTTTATAAAATGCAGCTTTTTTATATTTTTTTTTTTTTAAGAAAACGCAGCTTTTTCTGAAGGATGGTAGTTTAAAAAAAATTGAAATGAGGAAGGTTTGGGCAAACGTTGTAGCTGTTACCCAATATGCCAGCTGGCTTCCCTGCTGTGACCCAAAGCAGGTATTGCTATTTCATGCAAAGGCTCTGTTATTTTGTCTCAAAGGATGGGTAACTTCTTTTTTAAAAGGAAAGTATTCACTTGACTTCTGTAGTTGTTTTGTGGTGGAAAAGACTGAATCATCCAGAATTAAGGCTACTGGTACTGCTTCCTCTCTCCCAAATGTGTGGCCCCCTCCCTTCGTACAGCGTGTGCTGCAATTCCAGTTAGTGAATGACCAGACTTCACACTGATAGGAAAATTCACATTAGTTACGTACGAGAGAAAAGAGGAGGACAGCGAAGAGCAACAGAATTACCTATAATGAACATTCCAGCAGACGAGTGCCTGCCTTGTCTGGATGCAATTCCATGCCAATGTATAACCTTCAGGATGATCCCCCTTTCTTACTGGAACTGTCAAACATTTCTTCCTGTGTAAAAGCCACGATGCTTATTTTTGTTTTGCCCAATTTCCCCCTAAAAAAGATGTATCACAAAAAGTCCTCAGGTGCTTAATATTTGTGTTTAAACGGTGCTTATCAATTAGAAAATGAGCAGAGTTTCCTCATTCTGAGGGGCTTTTCCATATTGTGGACGAAAATTCCGGCGGTATTTTCTTGCTGTTGGAAGTGTTGGGGATGTGTTTTATTATTCAGCGCAGCGTTCCGATGAGACAAGACAGTCTCTGGGCTTCACAAACGAGGCAACTGCCTAGGGCAGAGACTGCCACGAGGGTCTCAATGTCCTTGGCCTCACTCCCTGTTTTCCCCCAGCACAGATGAGCCCTGGGAGGGTTTAGCAACAGTTTGCGTTCCACGGTCACACGTGGCACCGGGGACCTGCTTTTGCTTATTTATTCATTCATTTATTCATTTGTTTATTAATTCATTCATTTATTGATTTATTAATTACTGCAGAAGGTCACAGCAATCACTTGAGCTGTTGCTGTGTGATGGGTTGGTCTGCATTAGGACCATCCAAGAAATGTCTCTGTCCCCCACCGAGGTCCTCCTTTGCAGTTCCTCTGGGATTTCTCCTGTTTTCCCTTTGTCCTACCCTTGAGGAGCAAACACGACGTGCTGCTGCATCTCTCCGCCCAGCAGCTGTGGCTGCCCTTGGGGAAGGGAGCTGGTGTGTCACTCTCTGCTGAGCAGACCTTGAGAAAAATGACCTGATAAAGATTGAGGACCGTGGGACTGTGACCTGTGGGACTGTGACCCGTGTGTGTGTGCGCGTGTACAGATACAGGTAGAGGGAAGGCAGAGGAGAGAAAGATGAATGGGAGAGCGTTCCTATTAATTGCCCCTCGCTGAAAAACCTCTGCTTGGAGAGATGCTTCAGGAATTGGTGACAGCAGCAGAATATGAATGGGGACAGCATGGTCTTTATGTTGCCCTCTGTAAATGGATTGTTGCCTTCTGGCTGTGGTTTACTGTCACTGGAGTGTTCTGCTTGTGAGCAGAAGGTTGTGCCTTCCAAGCAGTTGTCTAAAACTGGAAAATCTCTCTCCTGTATTTAAACAAAAAATAAAAAGAGATGCTGGCTGGTTTTGGGCAAGCAAAAATATATTCTGAGTTAGACGGTTGGCTTCATATAGCATGGTTGTCTTTGAATTTTGCTTTTAAACACAGCAAGCAGAATTTGGAACATATTTCAGCGTGGAGGTCAGAGAAGTGTGTGTCTTGTCTAATGATAAGCAAAGGACATCTGGTTGTACCATCCATCAGTTTATCGCCTAGAGCAAGAGATATTCAAGTTTGACATGTCTGCTTGGGGAGGGGGAGGGAGGAGGGGAGGGATGGCAGGCTCCTTTATCAACACACAGGAGCTGAAGTTGTTGGTTTCCTTTCTTTTGGCTTCTTGTTGCTTAAAATTGCTTTTAATTCTATTTACTCTGTTCACTCTGTGTGGGTGCTACCCAAAAATCTGATCACCTAGTGCTACTCAAAAGGTTAAAATATTAATGACCCAAAATATTAATTTAAAACAATGTCAACATTAAGAATCTTTGAACACTAGTTCATTTTATTATTCTAGCTTCAAATATCAAAGGATTCTAGAAGCATTAAATTCCTTCTCATTATTGTTCAAAAATATCCTAAAAGATAAAACCCCTTTTCTTAAAAATATTGACAGTGCTCCCCTAGATGTGAACGTGCGTCAGGATGTCAGTCCAGGTTCCCTGTGATTTTTAGTTGATACTCATTTATTAATTCACAATACTCATATTGTATTGCTAATACAAATGAATATAAGAAAAATTAGGAGTTCAAAAAATAGTTCATTGTTCTTGCTTAGTATCGTGCAATACTAAAATATATTGTTTTCTAGCTTTCTGGTATTTGCCATGCAATCAGTTCATACAGATTTCTAAATTTTTAAAATGGAAGAAGGGCATTGGATAGTCTTTTTCCTCTTTAATTTTTCTTTTTCATTTTTCTTTATCCTTCTGAGATTATTCAAGTATGTGCTGCATTGTGACATTTCTTTCAGATCGTTAGTTACGTTCCTTTTAAAGTAGTCTTTTGACACCAAGAAAGTTGCTTGTTGCCTGGGTTTTTGTTTTCTTTTCTTTTCCCTTCAAATGAAGAATTCTTTTAGAACAAGTTTCCTGGTTTTATATCTAAATCTCTTTGAATGTTCCTGATTTATCTTATGGATTTGCTTATTGCAGCCTGCTTTGTGCACCTTGTTTGAAAGGAACCTTTTAGAAACCTTAGGCCAGGTTGGACAGGGCTTGGAGCAACCTGGGAAAATGGGAGGTGTCCCAGCCCATGGCAGGGGGTGGCACTGGATGATCTTTAAGGTCCCTTCCGACCCAAACCATTCCAGGATTCTGTGAGTTTATTATTTAACTCCTCTGTGGTCCAGGGGCTGCCACCGCTGAAAATCTATTGTGTTCAATTCCATGGAAGTTTTGGTCAGAAATGGATATAACTGGTTTTTTAGAGAGATTTTACTATGAAATTATTGAATTTTTGCTATAAAAGCATGTCTAAACATAAGTGCAAACTTTCCTCTGCAGCCAAAACCTTCAGCACCAAAACATGTCTAGTTCAAGACAGACGCAGTTTTGAAAATCTTATAGTTTAAGGATAACTCATTTCCTTACAGCTTAAATTTGTTTTCTGGCCGTGTCTTGGTAGAAAGGGCAAATATAACTTTGTACTTGAGCATTTAATAGAACTGGCTGTGGCAATGACAGATTTGGTTCCTTAGTAAGAAGTAAAACAAGTCTGTAACTGGGCTTTTATTGCAGCTGCAGAACAATCAATTTTTTTCCCCCAGTTTGCTTACAAAGCCAAATAAACACATCATTTGTAAGTTGTTTGTTTTTTTGTTCTACAATATGACTCAAAATCTGCTTTTCCCAATTTTCCCCACTGGCTGGGATGCACAAAAGATAGCAGGCTTCCTGTGAGTATCCCAAAATATTTATCCCACTTGAAGGAAAACCTCTGTCTGCCCTATCAGCGTAATATTCAGCTTATGCAATAAACTGCAAAGGGTTAGATTTGAACGCAACTGTTTGATTTTGAGTATCTGGCACCAAATGTCTTAGTGTATATTACGCTCTTCATGACTGCGCTTCTTGTGCCTCAGACCCATTTTGAAACCTCTTTTAAGCCACAAATCTCTGATTTCTCTGGCTCCTTAGGCAGATGTCTGTCTGCCTGCCTTTTTTTCCCCCCTGTTTTTTATGACACTGATGGACCCACTCACACTTTTCCATTTGTGTTGTAGTGAGCACCTATTGCTGGCTGCTGTGGGAACAGTCTCACAATTGTAAATATTATGGTCTCCTATTTTGCAGGTGTAAAAATTAGAATAAGTTTTGTTTCTGTTCACTACTTGTTACTGAAATGAGGATTTATAAAATTCCCCCCCAAAAGATAAGTAACTTAATTTCTGGCCTTTCAGAGTGTAACCGCTGCAGTTTAAATGCAAATGTTATTATTTCTCTTGTATTTAAATGAAAATTAGCATGTCAATAACAGGTACTGCTAGGAAAACTGGGAATTTTTTATTTTTTTTTTTTTAACCAGTGTATAAAGTTACAGAACTAAAATCTTGTAGAAAACAGGCATTGGAAGCATCCAAAAACATTACTGCTCCTTATAGGTAATGAAACCACAGGCTTTTTGACCCATACTTTGTGAAAGAAGAATGATTTTCATTACATAATATGTTTCAAAATCTATGAGGTTGGCATTTTTCCCCTCTCGGGTTTAAATGCTGGAAGTAGAGCTTTGCATTGCTCAGGTTGTTAGTAAAGTGTAAAGACTTAATGCTGAATTAAATAGTGGAGCAAAGGACTGTGTGGAGTTGTTGGCAGGCGCTTTGGAGGACTTTTAAAAATGTAAAGCATTTATACATGGGTGAAGATAAAAACCCTCTAGCAGGCAAAAAAACCCCAAAATAAAAGGTACACCTGGAGGACACCTGGAAGCAGGTATTGGGACAAAAAGGATTGCAGAGCCCAAGAGAAGGAAAAACCACTTACAAGGATGACTCTCATGTTTGAGTTGAAGGTGCCTGGTAAGGGAAGAAAGCTAGAGAAGGAACATCAGACCTGAACTTTGGATGATGGGCCACTGATCAGAGTGGATTGAGTTGGATGCAAAGTGAGGACAGCAAGGGCTGAGGACAGGAAAAGGGAAACTCCAGCCATGACTGTAAACAATGCGCTTGGAGACCTTGGGGATGAAAAGGTCTCCAGATGAAGAAAGGAATGGGTTGTGCAGTTCACTAAGATGCTATGCGGTGTGGAGGGGCTAAAGGTAATGAGTTTTAAAAGAGGATTTTGTGCTCCCACAGAGAGTGGGCTGACAGAGAGTGGATATTTTACTGCATCCAGCATAAGAAAAACATTTTCTGTTTTTTCACCTTCACAAAAGTCAATGTTTTCTACTCATTGTAACCCCCCCTCTACAACACAGCGATTGTTGGCAATTAGCTGATCCCTCACTGACTTAAATCCTTGTTTCTGCGTTCGAAGTTTCATCACTTTGGGGTAGCTATTCTACTACGGTAGGGTCACCACAGTCAAATAAAGGTTCAAAATTCAGGTGGCCTCAAGACAGGCCTCCTTTTAAAACAAAATGTTGACACCAAAGCGTGTCAGTTCTGTTTGCTTTGACAAAGACAGTGACAAAAAGAAGCGTACGGGTCCGGGCACCAAGTGGGCTCAGAGAGTTTAATTCAGCAGAGGTTTCTGAGGGTTCTCCCTCCGCTGAAATGCGTGTCTTCAAACGACTGTCACCGATCCCCAGAGGGAAGAGATCAGTGCCTGCCCCTGGGAGGAAGTCGTAGACTTTGACACCTCCAAATTTTTAGTCAGAGGGAGTTCTTAAGCTCTTTGTGCAACGAAAATTCTCTGGGGCTTGGGAAGCAACATTTGTGGGTGTAAATGTGCAGGAAGGCTGGAGGGAGCTGCAGTTCATTGGGGGAAAGTTTCATCAAGCACAACAGAAAGGGAGGTTTCTGAAAAAGCTCCGAGCTCTGCAGAGGACTGAAGTTTGAGTTCCCTCATTTGGTCTGGTGGAACCATCTCCCACTGAGAAACAACCAGGGTTTTTCTCCCTTCCACTACCATTATATTTTATTAATAACACAGGGTATGTTTTATATTTTAAATGTGCAGAGCAAATAACCTCCAAAGAAAAATCAGTTTTCTCCCACATTTCCCATCCTGGGCAGAACTTAAATCCCCTTATTTCTGTTGTGGTTCTTTTTGAAATAGGAGTGTGCAAGGATGCACCCCACAGTCATCCCTTTGCCAGCAGCTAAATCTTGCTGGACTTACTTCCAGTCCCTTCTGAAATGATAGGATTTGTGGCTGGTCCTCGCAAATTGCCCTTCTGATGTGTAGGCATTAGTTGGGATTTTTTTGTTCATTCAAAGGTGTGATTTCTTTTCTGAAATTGCCTTATTTATAATAGTGCTGGGAATATAATTTGTTAGTTACATTCTAAATGGGGAGGTTTGAGTGATATTCATAGGAATAGAAAACTAGCTCGAAATATTTCTTAGTTTTTGTACAGGCAGTCGTTTTTTATGTTAATCTGCCTGAGGATATGCTGGAGGAGGTGGGTAAAGAAAGGCATCTTTCGAAACAAGCGAGGTGGAAATGCTCCCTTGGGGGGAACAACAAATTCAGCTTGTTAACCACAGGCTAATGAAATGCAGATTCAAATCTTCTTGTACCTGTCCCTTTTTAGGACCCAAAGTGCCTCCAAGAGTTTATTTAGATATTTCCTATTTAAAGGCATTTTCTGTCCAGAGATGCATGAATTACAGAGATAGGACTGGATATAACATTTTTACTGATAACTGTGGAGAAACTGAGCCTCAACTTTGTGGACTGTGGCCAGTTGCCTGCCCTTGCAGATGGCTGTGCATCCTTGCCCAGTGGTTTTCCTTGGTATCCCTTGTACAGTGACAATATTCTTCTGTTCCACCTGAAAATTGACTTACAAAAAGCACGTGCCCTCTTGCTGCTGTTCCTGGCAAAGAAATGCTCGCCCTTTGTGCCCCAATGTTTTGCAATCTTTCTGTTTTGTGCTTTACTTGGTGGTTTTTTCTGATAGCCAGCTGACAAGCAGTGCAGCTGCTGTGGACCTTCAATGCCATCCAGTTATACTCTATTTTAAACTCTCTTAATTCCCAAAGCCATTCTAATTCTTTCCTTGGCTGCTGCTCTAGTTCTCCCATGTTGTAGGATCTGTTGATCTGTCTTGTTTGATTTCTGCTTACATTTGTGCCTCTGCACATCTTGTAGAGGCATCTCCTGGGAAACATCTTCTCTTTGTTCATGTTTTAGTCTTGAAATCAGTACTTGAACGTGGCTGTATTTTACAGATTGGTTATTTTGCTATAATTAAGCTTCATGAATATGAAGATTCATGTAGTATTCCCATGGTGTCCTAGGAAGTTAGGTTTAGCAATGTGATTTTATTTCATCTCTCTGTAACCCATCGTCGTGTCATTTTTGCTAAATTGAAATGCCATATTGGTTCTTAGGAAATGCAGAGTTATGTACTTGCCAATTTTTGTTTTTATTTTGAAGCCTAAGTAGATGAACTGTGATGATTCTTTGCTGGAGAGCTGAGACAGAAGTTTGCCAGGGGAGACAAAGGGGAAAATAAGGTCGATGAAAACCTTAAACTCATTTTATTTTCAAGTTTATCATAATATTAAAATTTCATGAAATGTGTATTGGTAGGTACTGTAGTTTACTGAACAAAGTCATTGACCAGAAGTTTTGAGACTCAACTTTATTTTTAGGATTATCCCTGGTTTTGTGTGTCTGTTTTGGAGAGAGGCCCTTTATGTCTCTCTGCCTTTGGCCTTGTTTCTGCCCTGCTCACTTTCTCTATTTCCCCTGCCTTTTAATCTATTTATGTATTTAATTTTTTTTCCTTTTGAAGCTTTTCTGGGCAGGTATCACCTTTCATTACGTGTAGATGCACAGCAAGCAGTACAAAGGACACCAATCTCAGCTTGCTTTTAGGCAGCAGGGTCATACATATACTGATGATAGGAAACTCAAAACTATGTTTTTAGAAGTGTTTCTGTGTTTGCTGTGTGGTGAAGTGGTTATTAATTTATTGATTGCAGGAGAAGAATGAGTAGAAATAGATCTAATCAAGCGGGACAAAGTACTTAAAGTTGAATGAAGACATTTGAGTTCCGACTGAAGTTTTGCTGGACCCTTGTTGATGATAAAATGTAGGATTATAATTACTTTTTGCTCTGTTACTTTGCCTCTGTAACTGTTTGCTTTGTCATTTGCTCTCCTTGTAATGTATCAGTGATTTATCATAAGCTCTGGTGTGAAAATTAAAGCTTTGCAACACTTGGCTCTTTGGATAACCATCCTCACACAATAGTTGGCTGAAACCTGGACTAGGTATAAAGAGTGGCATTTAAGCTTTTATAAACAAATTACTTTCGTGACCAAATGCTGGTCTTATTTGCTCTACTGAGAATGGAATTCCTTCGTTCGGGTCCGGGAAGTTTCTGAATATGTTGAGCACAAATTTATCCCCTGAACAGGAGCGATCCAAGCCCCCAGCAAAATCCTCCTTTGCTATCATGTCGATATAAGAAAATATGTTTTCTCCCTCCCAAACTTCCACTGAAAATGTAGCAACGAAGAAGGAAAAGTTTTAAAATTACTCTGAAAATGTACCATGTGAAAGTGAAGGCACATAGTTGTATTCTTTAGATCCAAGCATATATAGCCATAAATAATTTTTTTAATTTGTTTTTCCAGGCAGACACTGGGACTTTAAAATTTGACCTTCAGCAGGTACTTTCAACCCCCCAACGTTAGACAGAGTAAGAATAGGGAGCCATTCCTGTGCATGAGATAACCTGCTTTTTCTTTGGGTTTTTTTTTCCCACTTTAATAATATTCCCGACTCAAAACTTGCTATAATTAGTTAATAGATAATTATATGGAGTTCTGCATAACTTACTGATCACTTCCATAAGTTCCATCTCATTTATATCCCAGATACAGTTGTAGCTTTCAGCAAAGTGCAGTTGCCGTGTGCGATAGGGAGGTCTCGTGCTAATCAGATTTGCTCATTCCCTCAAAATATAGCACAGAACATTAATTTCATGCTAATTCAAAATGTATTAGCCAACTGCCACTTCCGTTCTGAATCACAGAAAGCCTGATCTGGGACTACAAAAAAACCCAACGAAAAACCACCAAAAAAATACCAACACCTCCCTTCCAAAAACAAAACAAAACAAGACCAAAGGGAGAACAACTCCGACAACAAAAAACCTCACCCCACACAAAAAACCTCCAAACCAAAGCACTGAAAATGGCAACATAGTTTTTAGTTTCATGGAAACTGTATTTTGTCTGAAAATTTGATCTTTTTCTTGTTTTTTTCCCTTTAATTTTTTTTTTTAAGATTCAAAAAACAAGTTGGAAAAAGAGTATTGCAGTAATGGACTGTAACATCAAGTAATTGACTTAGTGTCATAAAAGTAATTAAAAACATTTATCAGCATACAAAACCAGCACAGAACTTTATTAAATAGGTTACAAAACCCACCCCCAGGCCACAGGACAGACCTCCAAAGTCATATGTACACACGGACCACAATATTCCTTCATCTGTGGGTTCAGCCATAAGGGCGGAGAGGGCAGAAATTGGGTTTTCCTTCCTACTCCGTGTCTTAGGATAACCCATGGAATGGAAACTGGAAAGGATTTGCCACGTGTGACGTGCCACCATCAAAAATGGAAATAATTACAGATGCATCACCCTCCCATGGGTTAATATATTTGCTTCTGAGAATTTTTTGTTTATTGTGAGATATCCCCCACCCTTCCCAATCCACCCTGATTTTCTGCCTTTCTCCATGGGTTGAGGTACTTAATTCTGCGCAAACATTTGTCTGTTCATTGTCCAAGAGTGGAAAGATGCATAAATTGTGCAAAAAGTTAATTTCAAAATAATACCCTTATTTCTGTCCTAGAGTGAACACCTTCTCAAGGGCTGGTTTTGATATATTACCCATGTCAGCTATAAAGGTAGCTTTGTAGAGAAGAGATGGCCCAACCTGTCATGCTATGTTAAAAATAGTTCTTGCTGTGGTATGCACTGGTGTCCTGCAGGGGTGGAGACTCTTCCCCTCGTGCTGTTTTTCTTCAGGTAAATTCTAAAGTGGATTTCAAAAGTGCTGCCTGGCTCTAAAATGTCCTTTTCAGGCAGTGGTTTCTTCATGGAAATTGGAATGCAGGAGGAACTCTGCAGAACATTACACGTGTTGTCCAGTCCTGCAGCCAATTTGGTCTCTCTTCTTTGGAAAGCCATCATTTTGTTCTTCTCAGAAATATTCGTAAGGAAATGTTCTTTTACTGAGTTGGGATCAAACACGTTCTGTGTTTCTCATATTTGCTTTTTAACTTTGCTCTCTGGCTTGGGAAGTCACGACATCTGAGAGCCCAGAGAAGGTCATGCCCTGGACGTGTGTCAGCCTTGATTGTAATACCGTGCTTCGTTCTTGACTTTTCTTTAGCCTGAGGACAGGCAGGCAGAGAGACCATATTTAATACCATAATTAGCTCTCCCAAAGCAATCATGTTGGGCAAAAAAAAAGCCAAGGCCAATTGATGACAGTAATATTGCAAAAATAAACCACCCTGCTCTCTGAGAAGTGTGTGGAGGAACAGCAGGAATTGTTCGGGGCATCTTTTTGCACTGAAGTACATAAAATAATGCAATTTAGTGCAATCTCCCGCTTATTTGACAGCCCGGTGACTGATAGAGTAAGTGACAATCCCTTTGTGCTCAGTGCACATCAGGGGGTGCCCAGAAACGTTGGAAACCAGACCAAAATCGGTGGATTGTGGAGCTGAAGGCACCGGTGGCATCACTGGGACGTAAATGGGGCAAGTAGAAATGAGCCTGTGAAACAAGGAAAGCAAAAGTAACTAAAACAAACAAACAAACAAACAGCAGTGATTTCTGGTTGGCAGATGACCAACAGCACGAAGACACCATGCAGGGGCCTGAGTTTGATCTAACTGGTTTGGACAGGCCGTGGCTGTGGATGCAGTTCAGAACAGCAGTAAAATAAACAGAAATAGATTGGCTTGAGAGCTGATGAACTTATGAACCTGTAGCTCAATGAAGATATTTTCCATATGTTGCAGATGGTTATTTGGGTTGGTTTTGTGTGGAATTTTTTTGTATTGCTGCTGTTTGGTTGGTTTTTTGGGGTTTTTTTTTGGTTTTTTTGTTTTGTTGTTTTTTTGGTTTTTTGTTTGTGTTTTTTGTTTCTTTGTTTGTTTTAGTTTTTTTATTTTGGGGGTTTTTTGGTAGTGGTGATTTTTTGGGTTTTTTTGGTTTGTTTTTTTTTTTCCCAGTGATGGTTTAAAGACAACAGATATTTTACTTGAAAAGAAATAGGGAACTGAAACGGAACATGATTGTTACAAATTGCAGCACCATAATTTTGATAGAATTATTTTGAGGGATTTTGTTTTTCCTCATAACCTTCTTGTCCAAAGACGTAGTTCAAGTCCAGAACTTTCCAGGTTTCCTGATCTTTATTAAACTCAGCATGCAAATGGACACTGAGCTCTATTCCAAGACTTGATGTGTGAGTGTGACACTTCATGTCACCTTGGGTACTTAAATGGTGTTATTTTCCTTCTTCCTTGGATGGAAAGGGGCAAAGTTTAGTCACTCAGACCTAAATACATCCATCAAAATGAAAGAGTTGGCTAAGCAGGCTTCGTGTGATGTGGAGACAGCTTAGGTTTTCTAAAAATAAGGTTTAGGCTGGGTGGGGATGCCTCACAGGCCAAAAGCAGACCTTATTCTTGTGGAATTTTCCAAGTGTATTCGCAAACTGTCTGGGTAGGACTAGAGATCCTTTAAAGCATTTTACAGTGCCTCTGATGAGGCAGCAAAAAACCATTTTCCTTTCAGTTCATTCCTAACCGTACCTGGAATCTGAGGCATTCCCAACACGTTGGCTTGGAGCTTGATCTCGTTACAACCCTGACAAATCTCTGAAGTGCTTCAGAGAACATTTTGTTCTGCTCAGCGTTAGGAATGCATATTTAACTCTTACAAATCCAAAGAGGCTGCAGAGTCTCTAAATGAAATGGATCCTCATCCATTGCTGGATGCTCCATTCTATCCACTGTGCCAAGCCTTTTTGTCAGTGTGTTGCCAATTAAACACATGAAGTGATATGAGCTTTAGATTTCCTTGTAGAACTGAGTTTGAACTCTTGCCCCTGAATTGACTACAGATGCTCTCATATAATAGTTTATGTATGACAAGGTCATACATAGGTCTGAGATGGAAGTTCATGTGTGCTGGTGGAGGTTCAGTAGCAATTAATTGATAGGCTTAAATGACAACTCTGCCTGTCCTTCAGGTGGCCACCACTGGAATCACAACTCCAGCTGATGTGCTGTGATGTTCTTGGTAGGATACAATCTTGATAGAAAAGGTCTGATGGTCTTGATGGTGGGGTAGTGGTTGGCTTGTGGCCTGTGGCTTCCTTTTCCACTTGGGGGGACTGGCACAGAGGGGATTTTAGGCTGGCAAAGTGTGAAAGAGGAGCTTTAGGGAGGGAGAGCAGGGAGGTGTAGCAGGCAGGCGGGAGGGAGGGTCCCAAGACTGCTTTGGAATTTGCAGTGGGTGGTGGGTGAGGTGACTGGAGTGCACAAAGTGCTTGGGAACCCTTGGGATCAAATGTCAGCAAGGTGCAGGCAACCCTTGGGAACAAATGTCAGCAAGGTGCAGGCAGCATTGGCTCAGAGAAAATATTGGAAGTTCTCGCACAGAACACGGCTGGGATGTCCCTGCATTGACATCCCTTTGATTTTACCTTTTACATGCCTAGGATAATGGGATCCCAAATAATTGTCCCTGATGGGATATTAATGGGAGCAGGCCGGTTGGACAGATCTCCTGTTTGTACTTTGGTAGTTCTGGGAACTCAACCAGATTTGCTCCTGCTGACAAATACCTACGTAAATTCCCCCATAAATCCACACTGCTCCTCTTTTCTGCCATCAGTTCAGTCAGTGTGTTTTATTTACCCGATAGTCAGCCCTTTTTTTTTTCCTTTTCCCTTCAGTTAACCTTCTCTGTCTTGCTCAACTCCTTCCATATGAAATATATTTGAAAGCTGATTTATTCTGTACTGAATCGGGAGTACAAGGAGGCTCCAATTGTACGCATCATCCAGATTCTTTTTATTACATTGGCCACATACATCAATAATCAAAAGAAAGACAAATTTCCAATTCTGAGGACTGCTCAGCTGAGTCCTCAGCTCTATAATCCAGTCTCTGCGTTCAATTTCCCAGGTACTCACTGCCTTTGAAGCTGAGGCTCCTTACCCAGCTTTGCATCTTTATCTATTGCCAACCTTTCTACTTATCCACAATATGGGATACACTTTGCCCTTTAAAATGGACTTTGTTTAGCTTGGCTGTCTCTATGTTTCTTTAGACACGTATTTGTATTTACCCAGACATTTACCAGGTAAGGCATTAACATACCATTTACCATATGGTTGGCAGAGAACACTGGGAGTTATTCAGAAATACCAGATAAAGGGCTATGGTGTGAAAGAGTTGTGATGCCTCACTTTCTTGATAGCCTTCAGATTTGATCTGTGCTATCAAATTTAGTTGCCTTTTTTTTTTTAAAAATTTTTAATTGCAACTTTACTGAATCAGTTACAACATGACCTATGCAGAAGCACCTTTACTCTTTACCTTCTCATTCCCCAACAAGTTCTCCCATGAGAGTCAGTCAGTGGCAAAATGCTTGTATGGGTGAGTTTTGCAGCAAAGCTGTGGTTAGGAGCATTTCTAATGTCCCACTCTTTAAAGAAGGACACTAAGAAATCAGACATTTCAAAGTTTAATTTCAGCATGACTCTGACTTTGCCTTCCAACTCTTTTGCACAGAAAGCGTGACTAAAATTCTGTTTGTGCTTGCCAGGGGAAGTGTATTTTCATCCACAATTATTCTGTTCTAACCTTGAAGAGCAAACAAGCCAAATATATATAGATCTTCATGAAAAATCTCCATGAAAAAACATCTGATGACGATTTCTTTTTCTTCTCTGAGACAGGGCTCATAATTCAGTCTTGATAGGCAGCAAATGAATCAGCAGAAACCTTTGGCTCTTCCTGGAATAGATGTTGCACCTTTGAGAAAGGACCTTTTTTTATTTAATTGTGCTGCAAAGTTCACTTCTCAGGTTGCTTTTTGTACTCCAGGGCAGGAGTAGCTGGTTGTTTATCTAAGAACACTTCTGCTTATAAACCCACCAAAAAAAAATAAAATGAAATGACCTTTAATACTCAGCTACATTTCATAGCAGTGAACAGCGTGAAACGCTGATCGTGGGGAAAATCTTCGGAGTCATCACTTGGTTCAGATCAAATGAGAAGATCTGAGTTCAGCTCCTGCCTTTTCCACTGGTCTTCTCCGCGACCTTTAGGTGGGGATTTAAATAAACGGGACACAAGTGCCTGAGTGGCCTCCAGCTATTTTGCAGACCCTGCTGGATTCCAGCCCCTCTCTTTTAGATGCAGGGCAGGATGATGCTTCGGAAGGTGCTGGCCACCACCGCGTGGCTCATTTCTCTTTGGGATTTCTGCCTGTTTCTGTCAGGAATGTGTTAGACACTAAAAAGTGGAATGAAAAATGCCTCTGTTCTACATTTTTTTCCTCTGTGTCTAAGGATTTCTTTTACTTTCCTCATAACAGCCAGGGGAATGAAATGCTCCTGAGCGTGACAGTGGACTAGTTCATAATGAAGCAAGTTTTTCCAAATACCTGAGATTTTGACAATTATTTTTTTTCCCAGGGAAAGTCATGTTAAAATGCTGCTGGCTGGCTGAGAAGTCAAAGTACTGCGTTTGTCAGAAATTTCTGCAGGAACCTGACAGAACAATGGTGCAATGTGTGACACAGTACAATTAGTAACGTCAATAACTTTATATTAGCTGTTGCACTGGTGTCTGGTTTAGAGCTGCTATTACAAGAGTCACTTGTCAAGGCAGCATCTGTTCCATTTAATGTGCACCTTCAGCCAGTCATTTTGCTGGTAAAATCATCTCTTCTCTTTCTTTGTTAATTTTTCCTGCTCCCTATTCGTTTTGTGTGACACTGTACCTGTTCCAAAATTTACCTGTGCATCATTTTTGTAGGCCATAAAAGCAAACATATTCACTGCTGTCTTCCTCATTGCTTAGCACCTCCCTGCATTACCAAAGCTCTTGGCGGAAGATGAAAAGGGGTAAAAATATTAAAAAAAAGAAAAGGCAAGGGAAGTAAGTGGAATAATTCTTTATGAAGGAAAGTCTATTAAGTGGTTATACTTGGAGAAAATTTGTTTTACATGTGTCAACTCTATCACAGACTGAAATTAAAAAAAAAATGAAGTTGTAAAGGCAGCTTTCCTTTGCTGATCTTCCCTCTCCCTCAGCGGTAATATAGTCTCTGTAAAACTCTTCTTTTTTTTTTTTTTTTTTGGGGTGGTGAGGGAGGATTGTTTTTCTCCTTGGCTTCACTTCACGCTGCTCATTTCTAAATGTGAATTTTTCTAAAGCTGTAGAAAAAGCTGGCAAAGATTTTCCTCTGGTTCCTTGTGCTGATCAAAACTGGTGGCCCACTGATGGGGCTGTGCTGGGTGACTGGCCTGGGCTCAGTACGACTGATCAGGCAGCAAGGGGGTGTGAGGAGTTAGAAATGTCCCCTCGTGCTCTTTCTTCAGCTGCAGGGAAGGTCTACGATGGCCAGCGCCCAAGGGAAGGGGTGATGGGAACAGTCAAACCCCAGCATTTCTCTGTGCAGTGTAAGAGAAAAATTACAAGAGGAGGTGCAAGGGAAAAGAAGTTCCATCAGCTCAGTAGGGCCTTTTCTTTCCGAGTCTGGAGGTGGAAGTGAGTTGTGCATGTCCTCTGACTTCGGTGGGGACATAACTCCATTCTTATTTTGTTAATTAAACACTGCTGTTGATTCACAAAGAGGTCACTTATATCTGAGCCCTGGCAACTGTGATAGTTAGGACTGAGAGTTGCCCTTCATTCTTACACGCACATTGGCTGAAATGAGTTGGCTTGTTGAGGGGGGAAAAAAAGAAATTATAAAAGATATATTTACCCAGAGAAGTTGTGTGTGCCAAGTTGGGTGGGACTCTGAGCAACCTGGCTGAGAAGGTGTCCCTGCCCATGGCAGTGTGGTTGGAACCGGATGATATCTAAGGTCCCTTTCAACCCATAGAGTCCAAGGATTCTACATGTCCATCTAGAGTGGCCAGAAGGATTCAGCTCAACTGTCTTTCCAGTTCAGCCTTCAGCAAACTCCATTCCTGATATTAACTACTCTTTTTAAATACAACAGCTGTATTTAGATGTATTAGTGCACCAACTGCTGCAGACACGTGGGCAGCACAGCCTGAGCCTAAAGCTTTTGAAACCCTTTGCTTCTAAGCTGCCTGTTGAAATACTCAGGGTCAGGGCTGTTACTTGGGATGGTCGACAGAACTGGAAAGTGAAGTTTATCAGTAATGACCCTATTTTGTCTGTGAAGCAAAACAGAAGGGCTTGTTGCAGAACTAGCAATTATGTCCTGGTTCTGAGAGGAAAGATCCTCCTTTAATCTCTCAGCATAAAATGGGAGAAACAAAGATAAAACAATGACGGTCTCCATAACCAGCAAGCCATACCGCAGCATTATACAGATCTTCAAGGAGCTTATTCATTTCTTCATAAAAGATTTCTGCTCTTTCATCTTGATGGTAATTAATTATTGGTTTGGGTTGGAAGTGACCTTTAAGGTCTAACCTCTCTGCCATAGGCTGGGAATTTTCCATTAGACTGGGTTGCCCAGAGCCCCTCCCAACCTGGCCTTGGACACTTCCAGGGATCCAGGGTCAGCCACAGCTTCTGGACAACCTGTGCCAGGGCCTGCCCACCCTTACAGTAAAAAACTTCTTTCTTCATTCCAGTCTAGGTCTGCCCTCTGTCAGTTTGAAATCATTGCTCCTTGAGCACTACAGGTCCTGTTAAAAACTCTCCATCTTTCACATGAGTCTCCTGTACCCTGGAAGCTTTCAAGCAGTGGTGTTTCCCTGCAGCCCTCTCTTCTCCAGACTGAACAACCCCAACTATCTCAGCCTGTCTCCATAGCAGAGGTGCTCCAAAGTGCTGACCATTTTCATGGCCTTCCTCTGGACCCAGGCCAACAGGTTCATGCTGTTCTCTTACTGGGGCCCCCTGACCTGGTTGCAGAGCTCCACGTGGGGCCTTCAAAAGAGTGGAGTAGAGCAGAAAAATCACCTCCCTTGACCTGCTTCCCACCCTGCTTTTGGCGTAGGCCAGGGTAAAATTGGATTTCTGGGCTGCCAGTGCACATTGCTCACTCATGTCTGATTTTTCACCCCCCAGTATCCCCAGTCACATAACCAGGACGAAGCTAAGCAATCCCACAAACAGGAGATATCTTGGCACCCAGGAAAATCGTTGAGGAAGAGCTGAGCTCCTGAATCTACCAAAAGTTTTTAAATAATCCCCTTTGTTTACTGAATGCACAAATAACTGGGACGCTTTTCCTCTCCTTCACTTCATTTTCATTTTAAGAGGCAAACCTGAATAAATACCCTTAGGACAGAGTCTTCATGGATAGTGGTTAATAAAATTGACAAAGCACATTAATAAAACAAAACGTTGATGGTGTTACCTTGGATCAATGTTTGAAAGAAGTTGGCAGCGGAATTACATTGGTCATCTGTCTCTTTAATAACTGGAGAAATTACTTTGCTCAAAGCTGAGTCAGAACTGGGAAAGGGAATATATGCTTTAATATTGGAGCAACAATTTGTTTAGTTTGCTCAGCAAAGAAGTTGGTGTTCCAGCGCAGTCAGCAATAAACCCTTGCACTGAGCCCATGTGAGTTTTGCTTAGAAGAGTAAAGGGAAATTTAATTGTGCTGTGCTGCTGAAATGAACCTGCTTTGTAAATGGTGCTTTGCTGATGACCTCCTGGTTTCTCTGGTCCCACTTTTCCCCTAAAACTTAAATCCATTCAAATTTTCATGCTATTTAAAGCATTTCTCTACATATCTGGAATTAAGATAAGCAATCCCATTGTCATAGTTTGGGCTAGGAAGAATTTATTCGTGGAAAGGGTGGCCAGGCCTTGGCAGGGGCTGCCCAGGGGGGTTTGGAGTGCCCAGCCCTGGAGGTGCCCAAGGCAGGACTGGCCGTGGCACTGAGTGACAAGGTGGGCATTGGGCACAGGGTGGGTTTGATGGTCTTGGAGGTCTTTTACAACCTCAATCCTTCCATAATTCTATTTGCCAGGGAATAATTTTGGCTTCTCAAAGGTTGCTTGACTTGTAGCACTGCTCATAATGGTGCAGCTGTAACTTCTGTAATGGCAGCTAAAGTGAGGCTTTTTTCACTTTTGTTTTTTAAAGCAGAAACACATTGTACATTTTTCAAATCCTCATGAAAGAAAGAGGCAGTGGCTGTTTATTTCTCAGGTGGTTTATTTATCAAACAGGTTATGTAAGCTGGGTTGGGTCTGTTTGTTTATTTATTTATTTTCTGGCCAGGGGGATTCTGTGATCCCTGCCACAGGTGTAGCTGGAATGGAAGTAGAACAAAGTAGTTTCAGGGATCTTTTACTTTCAAACCATATATAAAAGTATCTTTATAAAATACAGTGTGCTATTAGGTAAATTGCAATACTAGAACTTAATTTTAGCTCATGCAACCCAGATGCAAAATCTCAAATCTCAGGCAATTCAATGAAAATATGTACTCTAGAATAAAATTTCAACCTCCTAATACCTTACCAGTGATATTGTTGCAAAATTATTTACTAAGACAGTCTTATTGTTGCTTTTGCCATATATATGTATATGTATATATATATATATATATATATATATATATATACACTTTTCCATTCTGCTTATACTTTCTTTAAAAGAAAAAACCCTATAGTCAAAACAGATCACTCCTTATGGGCTTCCAATATTCAAGTTTATCCTCCAGGACATGAGTGGAATATTCTAAAAATTGCTCTTAAAGCCATTCAGGAATACTATTTAAATGTTGCATAACATGTAATTAATAATTCAAGCTCCTGTGGAGACCCTGATGAAACACAGTTCTGATGCTCTGAGAATCTCCATTTACAAAAGTGCTACGTATTGGAGCAGAATAGAAATTTAAGAGTTATGGTCCAAAAAAACAGATGAGAGGTGCCTTTTGGGGTCTGCCAGGTAACAAGAAGTTTGTCATAATTACATAAGTTGTACTGAATGCTATTTACAGTGCTCAATTATAGCACATTTATAAAAAACTGTTGTTTTTCTTCAACTATCCCTGCGTAGATCCAATTAACATTGTCCAAAATTGCTGCTTCTTCTTGGAGTCCTGGTGCAAAACCTTAATTAGAGGGGAAAAATAAAAGCTCAAAGCAAATGTCACAGGACACAGAAGTCATTAGAGCTCCTTTACCCCCCGTGCAGTGTTTTGGTGCTACCATTGTACTTTCGGACTGATGAAGTGCAACAAGGCAATGAAGGCTGGGTATAGATGTGCAGATACTTGAGTGGCCATGTGTTGTCACCAAGGTTAAGCAACTCTCCAAGCCCTTGCTTTGAAATTTTCCACACTTACATGCACATTAATCATCCAACTAGGAAAATCCTTGGGAGCCAAAAATGGAGAGTGCCAGGTGTAATTAGGCATAGGTAATTAAATATAATTAAGAGCACGGCTTTACTAGTGGGCAGAAATTCTCTTCTGTTACTGTGAGGAAAATGCTGTTTTCCAAATTTTATTGAAAATGAGGAATGTGAAACTGCTAGTGGTTTTATTTTATTCTTTTTAAAACACACCTAATGTGGAAGATCAACAGCAGTTATTACGAATTTAGGAGATAGAAACAGAGTGCCCTGACCTTGGTGTTATCCCTCGTGGCCGGCACAAGTGTGCTCCCAAGTGTTCAGGGAAGGAAGAACCTTGCAAGGACAACTTCCAGTCGCTGTTTGCTGGGCAGAGCCTTGACTCGGTGTTGTGTCTCGGCTCTGTTGGATCACATTGGTTCCAACTTCAGAAATAAGAGAAACAGCTGGTTTCCCATTCCCCACATGGTGGAAATAGCCTTCTCTCATAAAACTGAATAAATACAACCTTGATAAACATGGGACATGCCCCAGCTGTGTGCACTCGGGGCTCAGAAACCAACTGTGCCCTGGGATGCATCACCAGCAGGGTGGGCAGCAGGTTGGGGGGATTGTGCCCCTCTGCACCCCCCAGGGGAGACCCCACCTGCAGAGCTGCCTCCAGCCCTGGGGCCCAGCACAGGAAGGCCATGGAGCTGCTGGAGAGTCCAGAGGAGGCACCAGGATGGGCAGAGGATGGAGCTGCTCTGCTGGGAGGAAAGGCTGGGAGAGCTGGGATTGATCAGCCTGGAGAAGGGGAGCTCTGGGGGGACCTCATTGTGGCCTGCCAGGACCCAAAGAAGCCAACAAGGAAGATGGAGAGAGACTATTTACAAGGATCTGGAGGGACGAGGGAATGGTTTCACACTGGAAGAAGGTAGGGTTAAATTAGTTAGTAGGAAGAAATTGTTCCCTGTGAGGGTGGGCAGGCCCTGGCACAGGGTGCCCAGAGAAGTTGTGGCTGCCCCTGGATCCCTGGAAGTGTCCAGGGTGTGGCTGGATGGGGCTTGGGGCAACCTGGGCTGGTGGAAGGTGTCCCCGCCCCATGGCAGGGGGTGGCTCTGGGGTCCCTATAGGGTCCCTTCCAACCTTGGCCATTCTATGATTCTATGACTCTGTGATTGATAAAACCCTTCTTTTCCTTTTATTTTAGAAATTTCCACAACAGCCTCATACATAGAAATTGCCTAATGCACAAAAGCACCAGTGCCTTGCAGTTAATATTTTGCTACATCATTTGAAGTCCTCTGTTATTGCACAGTCTACTCTTTCAACCCTTTCTCCTACTGCAGCGAGAGATGGCTCTGTCTCTGCTGGAGTGATATTAAAGATATTGTGGTGATGGGGTTTTTCCCCTCATCATCTCTACCTTTAGGGTTTGTGGAACACCTATCTGGTCCGACTGCTGGTAGTTTAGAAATAGCATCCGCTGCTCAGTATTCTGGAGAAAAACTCAAAGATGTAACTAAAGGTTACTTAGAAATTACTTAAAATAATATGCATTCAAAGTTAATCTTATTTTTTGGGGGNNNGGGTGGGGGGGGGCGGGGCGGGCAGGGAAGGAAACCTACCTTAGAGTTACTGTGTGTTTCAGGCCTTGCAAAAGCTTCATGTGGTTCTGTGGAGCATATCTGTGTTCAGATTACTCCTGTGGGAACATCACAGGGAACACATTTACTGTCGTTGAGAAAACCATTGGCTATGGAATCGGGAGAGGCAGACGTGGATGCAGTGCCTGGCAGCTTCTTAGCACACAGCGATGGAAAGAATTCCCAGCTATAAGGTTGTCCATGACACCTGTCCAATACAGGGTTTCCGAGCCATGATGAGATTTTCTTGTTGCTTTGAAGATGGTACCACGAAGAGAGGACATTTCTCCGTATCTGAAGTAAATGAGAGATTATCCACTGGTGCTTTGTGCAAAGTTAGCAGCCACATTTCATGATGGGACGATTCAGATTTTCTTGGGGCTTCATTAACATCTTAATTCTTTCAAGTGGTTTGAGGTTATGTGTGTCAGTACCAGCAAATTTAAATTGACTTATCAGTGATGCAACGTTCAAGTCCCACGATATTTGCAGGGAAATTCACCATCCTTTTTTTTTGGGGGGGGGGGTTTGTTGCTTTGACCCTTTATTTTTAAAGAACTAAATTTTAAAGAAGGGAGGGGTGGTTAGAAGGTTAGAAGACAATTGTGTTGGAAACATTTGAAGTGAAGCAGAAGATGTCTCCACACAAGTGCTTGTTTGGACCTTGACCTTCAGACCTTACATAGTCACCAAATAGATTCCCGAGTCAAAGCAGGCTCGATCTGCCTCACACTCCTTTGCACCTTGTTACAAGATGTGTTCAGTGTGTAATGTCAGAACGACATATTGATATGAACACTTTTATTGCTTTTTTCCCCCTCTCCACTGCTCTATAAAAAGCCATCACTGTTAGTGATATCCCGGAGTCTGGTGGGGGGCAGGCGAGAGCTGTGTGAGCATCTCTGTGTGGGGCTGGGGGACAAAACAGCTGAGCTGTGATCTCCACACTGTTCTTCTGTATGGGTTTCATTTAGGGGCTTTGGAAAAGTCTTGTCAGGAATAGAATTAAAATAGGAAGTCATTGTCCCGCAGTATCAGTACCTAAAAATCTCTCCAAGTGCCTGGTTTCTACTGTTGATACTTTGCTCTGCAGCCCAGTCTATCCACAGGTGACACCCACCTACCCTTCCCCTACGCTGTCCCCAAAGACTGGGAGTAAGGGACAACAGAAAGGCTCAGAAATCCAGAATTAGGTAGGAGGGGACAGGGAAGGAAGCTCCAACAATGTGGAATAAAAAAGGTCTATCCTCCAGCCTCTCGTGTTTGCAGACCTGTTTGTTACGTGGGGTAACAGCACTCATAATTCTCTGCAGCTCTTCCCCCGCAGGCTGTGATCCCACTCAGATGCCTCTTTTGACTAAATCCTTGCAGCTGCAATAAATATAAACCAATTTACGCAATAGCTCAGCAATATGGGGCAGGTCCCATTAGGGAAGCTTGACTGTGACCCCATCAGAGTTTGAGCCAGACGTTCTGGAGCGGGTGGTCTTCCTTGCCCCATCTCACTCCACTTGCTCGCCAGGCTCCATAAAACGCAGCCCAATTTCAATGAAGTTTTAAAAAGAGAGTATGTTCATCTTGGAGAAAATGGGGGAAGAAATGGTTGTATCGCTTTAAAGATGCGAAAATGAAAAGGCTGTTCATTTCTTTCATATTTTTTCCTAGCCTGTAATTATTCCTAATCAAACTACAACAAACAGTAAACACTAAAAATGAAATAAACGCAGTGACAGTTTGCCAATAACAAGCAGAAAATGTTCCATCTGTCTAGCAGTGAGTAAAATGTGTGTAATTACTGCTCATTTTTCTTCTAATTGCTGAGTTATTAGTTTAAAGCTTACGCACAACTGGTGAACAGTGCCGACTACCCATTCTCTAATTACAGCCCTGCTTTGCTGTGCTTGAAATCAAGAAAAGCGAAAAAAGCAGAAAATTTGCATTTTAAAAGAGTTTTCTGAATTAACCCCTCTGGTAAGAGCAGCTTTTCAGTTTTGGCCTCACAGGTCAGACCCTTGGCTGACAGAACCAAGGTCTAGTTCTATCAGCTGGAGATTTGTGTCTCAGTAGAATTATTGCCTCTCTCTCTCTTTTTTCCTCCTCCTTATTTTTCTGGGCCTACATTATAATTTCTAATTTAAAGAAGACTAACGAGTGCTCTGAAGTGGATGGCAGGTCAAGGGAACTAATTCCTGTGAGGAAGCAAAGGTTACGATGGCCACGAGTCAGTGATACTTGCTTCACTTTGGCCTTCTTTTTCTTTATCTGATTATCTCAAAGTAGGTCACACGAGGGTGTGTCTCTGCCTCACCCTGCTCTTCAGCATGGAGATGGCCAAGCCACCTTCATCTGTTCTCCTTGGGCTGACTCTGCTAGAGCCAGCCTGGGGCTGAGGTGACAGAGATGTTGTTGCGCATCTCGTGTGCCACTTCTGCCTCTGTCAGGTGGCAGAATCCATCCCTTCACAGGGACTTTGGAGTCATTATAGAATCATAGACTGGCCTGAGTTGGAGGGACCTTAAAGACATCATCTCATTCCACCCCTTGTCATGGGGCAGGGACTCCTTCCTGTAGCCCAGGTTGTTCCAAACCCCGTCCATCCTGGCCTTGGAGACTTCCAGGGATCCAGGGGCAGCCACAGCTTCTCTGCCCAGCCTGTGTCAGGGTCTTCCCACCCTCACAGGGAAAAATTTCTTCCTAATATCTCATCTAAACCTACTCTCTGTCATTGTGAAGCCATTCCCCCTTGTCCTGTCACTCCAGACCCTTGTCAATAGTCTCTCTCCATCTTCCTTGTTGGCTTCTTTGGATCCTGGAAGGCCACAATGAGGTCCCTCCAAAACTTCTCTTCTCCAGGCTGATCAATCCCAGCTCTCCCAGCCTTTCCTCCCAGCAGAGCTGCTCCATCCTCTGCCCATCCTGGTGCCTCCTCTGGACTCTCCAGCAGCTCCATGGCCTTCCTGTGCTGGGGCAGGTGTCCGGCCCCTCATCCACCAGACAACCCCATGGGCGTCAACTTACTTTTCTGGTGGACATTTCATTGTGTGACAGAAGGTCTGAAAACAGACCCAGTTTGTTCGTTTTCAGAAGCCCGGAGACGCTGTTATTGCAGGTCATTTTGATTCTTAAAAAGCAACGGTAGAAAACAGAGAATGAAAAGAGCAAAGAAGGCCGAGTGAGATTCAGAAAACTGAACACCAGAGTTCCCAACCTCCCAGTTTCTGAGCTCACACCTCAGAGGGATCTGAGCAGGACAACACCAGGGCAGGGTAGCCTGAAATTCCCAGTGTGGGATCCACAGTTTTACCTGGGGACGTTCAGGTAGAAGGGCAGAGATTGAAAACTGGCGCGCTGGACACTCGTAGCAAAGCCTTTTAACCCTTTGCTGTCACTTTGGGGTGTTGGTGTTGGGAAGCAGGGCGAAGCCACGGGTGAAAACAATGCAATGAGACACCAGAAAAAGCTGGTGCAGAAGTGTGACAGTAACATTCAAACTGAAATGCTTCAGGTGGGGAAAGCTCAAAAGCCCTGCACTCAGAAGTGCTTTTGCAGGGGAGTTAAGATGTCCCAAGCCCTCTGGGACACCAGTGGCACTCAAGCTGTGCCATCACGGACTTCACTGCAGGTGGCAAAACCCCTTTTGGAAGCTGAGTAGGTGTGTAGGCTTCATGTTGTCCTGACCTGACAGTCAGCACATGAATCGTTCAGTTTCAAACATTCAGTTTGAATTTGCCCATAAAATATAAACCTCTTTTTTCTGTAACCAGTGTTATTGCTGGTGCACAAGGCATGATCTAAATTCTGTGGGCAATCCAACCAATGAAAAAATATATATATATTTTTATGTATATATATATATGTAAAAATCCAACCAGACGCCTTTTCTTAAAAGGGTTCCTTTCAGAATTTTCAATCTTGAACCTTTAAAATGAGTTGTTTGCAAAGAGGAGTTTATGGGGGGAAGTACCCACCCACATTTACATTCATGAGGACTTTTGGCAGTGGAACAAAATATTTAATCAGAATTAGACATCATAAAAGTTGAAGTTTGGGAACTACATTGAAGGTATTTTCCAAGCTGTATTTTGAAAATAGTGATGAACGGTGCACAATATTAATTAATTGCTTGGGATAAGATATCACCAAAAAACCTCTAGGAGCTCTTCTTTTTTTTTGGCTTTAGGTGTAGCTTCTGGGTTTAGAAGAGCATTTACACATTTCCCTGCCCGGGAATAACTTTGAGGAGAATGAATTAGTCTCTTGCATTCCCAGCTGCCAGTATCCACAGCAGCCCTGTCCTGATGGGAGCCTGCAACTCTCAGAAATGTCAGTGACAAGGGCTTACCTAAGGAGGAGGAAAGAAAAGAGTCTGTACATGCACCTGGGTTTTTTCTTTTAAAAAAAAAAAAAATAGAAAAATAAATCCAGAAAATAGAAAAAAAACCCCACCCTTTTCAAGTATGCACTGGTTTGGCAGGGAGCAGGGTGGGTTTGGTGCTGCTTTTAACCTTGCCAGGGGGATGGAGGTGCAGGTAGCAAGAGGTCGGGATTAGAGGAAAAGGATGGAATCAAAATAAAAATGTATTTAAGCCATTTTTCTCTGTGGCTCAAGAACTGAAGCTTTCCTACTTCTTTTCAGTTCTGAATAAATGCATTTGCTTCCTGGGCTCACATGCATATTATGCATAATCCTTTAGATATGCTTGCCAGCTGTGTGGTAGAGATATGGGCTGCTGGGACTTTGCTCCGTTAGAAATGGTGGAGATACTTCACCAAAAAAAGAACAGAAATGAAATCATTATTTGCATAATCTTTCTAGAGTCACCTAGATTTCTTGAAAGCAGCTTAACGTGTTTAGAATAATCTATTAAGGAAATATTAAGGGGGGAAAAAATACCACCTTTTCCTTCTGACCACATCCATGTTTATTTTTCTCTCTTGGTCTAACAGAGTGAAACTGCTTTAAGCCTCATTTTAAGGATGCTTTATTTCATAAGAATAGCTCATATTTTAAATGCTGTCAGTTCATTCTCCTCCTGCACAACAATAGGGAAAAAATAAATATTTTTTCTGCCAGATGAGTTCAAAGCAACTTAATTTTACCATATATATTGTGCTTCAAAATATTGTTTCTTTTCCATTTGGTGTCCGTGACCTTTTGCTCTTTGCTGAACTGTTTGTGATGTTTTACCCGGAAGAGAAAACACCCAGGAATGTGCTGAACCTCACGAACACAGGACTGCGTGGACATTATGCAGCTGTATAATCTCCACTATATTTAGCTAATTTACTCTCTTACAATAAGCACTATTTGTGTAATGTCTTTATTTTTATTGTCTATCCACACCATTGTTCTTTCTCCCCCTGCTCTTCCTTTCTCCCAGCAACTGAGATGAAAATTGAGTCACAGAGGAAAGATATATTTTCTCTGATATTTTCAGATCCCTGTGTAGTTTTGGGTCAGAGAACAGCTGTTGTTCCAGAGAAGAAAAGAAATTCCACATTTTCTAATACTCAGGGTCTGTTTTTGTGCTTGCAATGTAAATATCCAATATTTACAGTCTAAATGTCCAATAGAGCAGTGTAAATATCCAAAGTAAGATCGAAATATACGTACCTCCCAGGTGTTATTTTTTTAATAAAAAAGAATTGGAACACTTTGGTGTATTGATAAATAAAGACAAAATATTTTGCACGGCGTTCCACAGATTGCCGTCACTTTAATCTGTGTTTCTATTGAACGTTATGTCGTGGCATTATATTTATGTACTCCCATGGAAATAAGAATAAAAAAGGGCTGGTAGGTGCTTTTTAATCATCTCAGCATATTCCAAATCAAACAGCTCTTTAAGAGTATTTGGAGGCATGAAACAATTGTCTTATCTCCATCAGAGGAGGCCTTTCTTGCTTTCAGGAGCGACATCACAGGCTCTACAGCTTTGCTGCACCTGCTTCATTTGTCAGGGTTAATCTATTCACAGGCTGTGGTTTTGTTTGCCCAAGAAAGTTGCATTTATTTTAATATCAAGCATTTTTATGCCACTTCGCTTGTGCCGTGTTTAAGACCCTTTGAAATGTGTTTATTTTTTGTTCTGATTTGAAGTTGGTTCTTGGTCACTTGGGAATGAAGAAAAAAACAAAAAAAACCCTGATATAAACTTGTATACAAACCCACATCCCTTGCACTGGTTTAAATAAATCAGTATGAAATTGTAACATAAAAATTATAGGAGACGTCTATGAGCTCATCCTCTAAGAAGCAAGCCTTGAAAACACCTATCACAGTCCTTTAGCACCACTGGAGACTGAAGAAGAGCGAGGAATTTAGAGGCAATTCCTTATAAAACAAAAACCTAAAAAAAGATCATTCATTTCAGGCTCGTGAGATGGTGTTACAAACCACACGGCATTGAAAACAATAATAAAAGCTATAAAACGGAGCTCAGTGTCCCCATAAAATTTGGAGAAAAATAAATTTGCAGGATAGTTACCATCCTTTATAATACAAAGATAATTATTGCTTTTATTGAAGCTGTAACATATGTGAGGATGTTTGTTTAACTCCCCGGTTGTCAGACATGAGGCTGAAAGTTTTTAATCGCCTCTGGGTATCAAGTTTGTAGCCTCAGGCTGCTGTTTGTAATTTAATAGGAGTAATTTATTACGAAGAGAGAAAAAACAAGAATTGCCCAGTAGCTATGAAAGCACATTTACATTATAATTATTAGGCACATAACAGCTCAAAAAGAGATAAAAGGAATTTCCGAGTAGCACTGGCAGCAGCAATAGTATCATCTGCTAAGATAAAGCAGGGAAATACAGCTCTGGAGAAATTACTTGCGAGGGCAGCAGTGGCTGTAGTCGAAAGGTCATCCTTGTCTCAGCTGCTGGCTTGGGTTTAATGTAAACCACTCCTGGGGGCTTGTGTGTAACTTGGAAATCCCATCTTTTCTGAGCTCTCTGGGCCTGTGTGGAGGTTGTTTCATGTTGGAACGAGGAGGGGGTTCCAGGGCTCACTGCTCCGCCCTCAGTAGGTCTGCAGATGGGGGTAAATTTTGCTTTTCTTTTGGTGGTTTCCGCTTGCCCGAAACCCAATTGCAGAAAGCAACTGATGTTGCAAAGTATGGAGTGGTCCTCCCCTAAAAACTAAATGCCATGAAGTAGATTTCCCAGAAGAGCTTGGCACTGAAGAGGACCCACCTGGATCCCAAGGTTGCAAAGGCTGGGTGTTCTTTCAGCAGGAGAACATCTGGAAAACCCGTCCCTGAGTGAATCTCTGTTGCAGCTGATTATTCCCAGAGAGTTATGTTGGTACTTCCGTGTATCTTCTCCACATTTTAATGTCTCGAAAGTTACAAAATCACACAACTAGCCATCCAGGGAGTTAAGAGAAGATGTCAGAAGTTCGCTTTCTGTCTTTGATGCAAATTTCCCTCACCTGTGGCATCTCAAATAACCCCAGACATGAGGGTGGTTTGGGGAGCCTGAGAGTTTCTAGGAGTGTTCCTTGTGGTGATTTCTCTTCTCTGCCTCCCCCGACTCCCTCCTCTTTTCCTTGTCATTTCTTCTACTAAGGGCTATACCTCCTAGTCCTGGTCATGGCCACCAGCCCGTGTCCTCAAAAGAGCTCTGGATGCCTGCTCAGGGTCCTCACGCATGATGCTGTTTTTGGAGGAGTTATATCCTGTCTTTCAAACATGCCTGGGCAATGCTCTCAAGCACAGGGTGGGATTCTTGGGGTGTCCTGTGCAGAGCCAAGAGCTGAACTTTGATGATCCTTGTAGGTCCCTTCCAAATGTGGATATTCTATGATATTATTCCACCGGTTGATGTAAGTTGGTGTTTTTCTCCTCTCCCCATGACAGTGATTATCTAGTGCCAATCACTGCCATGGAGCTGATGTTGGTATCCATGATGCAGGAAAAATTCAAGGATAGGATCATGGATTTCCTTTGCAATTGTGAAATAGGATTCAGCGATCACAGAATCATGGAGTGTGCTGGGTTGGAAGGGACCTCAAAGATCATCCAGTTCCAACCCCGGTGCCATAGGCAGGGACACCTTCCACTAGACCAGGTTGCTCAGTGCCACCTCTAGACTGGCCTTAAACACTTCCAGAGATTCACATCCACATCCACACCTTGCATGGGCAGTTTGTTCAAGTACATCACTACCTCCACAATAAAGAATTTTTCCCTATTATTTAATCTTTCTAGCCCATCTAACAGGTCCATTCATCAAATCCACCTCTCTCCATTTTAGAGAGAAGGATGTTGTGGGGGGACCACGGCAAAGGCTTTACAGAAGTCCAGCTAAATGCCATCCATAGCCCTTCCCTTGTCCACTGATGTAGTCACTCCATCATAGGAGGCCACTGGGTTGGTCTGGCTGTTGGTGGAGGCACACTGGCTGTCTCCAATCCCTTCCCTCTCCTCCATGTGCCTTAGCAGAACTTCCAGCAGGATCTGCTCCATGACCTTCCCAGGCACCCAGGTGAGGCTGGCAGGTGTGGGGATATTTCACCAGTAATTTGGAAACGGCATGTCAGCTTTCCCCCCTTTCCCTAAAATGACTCAGGGCCACGAGCAGGGGCAGTTGTGCTCATAGAGTAGTGCCTGTCCACTTTGAAGATGGTTATCCCATCCCTGGTGCCCTCAGCAGGTCCCAGTGCTCTTACGGAGGTGACGCTGACCATGCTGCTGAAATAACTTCCATGCTAAAACTCTGGTTTTTTCTGTCACTGTGTGCATGTCCTTGCTCCTTCCAGGACCCTTCAGAGACAGGCTGGAAAGGTCTCAAGGCCCTGCGTGTTCCATGATTTCTCAGAAGTGTGGGACACAGTGATATGTGGCTGTGAATTTCCTGGTTATGACAGAAAAAAGAGAGACTGCTCCTTACCACGGGGATGTAAGAAGGAAGGATCCAACCTGTCCTTAGGGTGGAATATAACCAGTATGCCTCATAATTTTGTTTTGTTTTTGCACATGGCCACAGGCAGACCACAGTTTTGGGGTTTTTTTAAGACTTACAGAGCTCGAATGTGCCCATTTCATTCCTGCGGTGAATCTGCCTTTATGCTGCAGTGTCCCAGGGGAAAGCCCATCCAAGAAGGCAGCGAAATCTGGGGATGGCAAAGGGACAACACCACCCCAAATTCCCAGAATAAAGTAGGAGGCTGTGGCAGAAAGATGGTGCACGCCATTCCAATCGGAACAAGCAAGTGCAATGAAACTATAAAGGAAAAACCAGAAGCAAATCAGTTTTGTTTTGTTTTGGTTTTTTGTTTTTTTTTTTTGGAGATGCTTTTCATAGCGCCCTAATCAAGATAATGGGATTACTAAGCAAACCCTTTAAAATCGTTCTCCCAGATGCTGCACAGCACTTGTCCTATCATTAAATGCAGTTTGAAAATGGCTGTCAAGTACAGAGCAGGAGCTGTGTTCTCTGTCTATACAGAATTCTCATGGGCTTTAAGTCGAAAAAAAGAGAAATACTACTATTCAATCAGACAGAATCAGACTTAAGAGCGCAGCCATAGCCACTGCAGACCCCTAAGTATGTGCTTAAGTGCTTTTCTGCACTGGAGTCTTCATTCTTTAATTCAGTTTCACCTTTCTGAACAACTGTAAATACTTTCATCTACTCTGCAGCTTTAATAAGAAAACCTGAGTTGTAAAGCAAGCACATTTGACAAGAATTAAAGCATGTTTGCTTCAATTTAGGGTGGTTTAATGCTGCTCACAATGAAAATGAACTGCATAGAAAAGTTTTTCTTGAAGTCCCTTCCTTTCTTCACACTTCCAAGATGTGTCTGTCTTAAACCACTCAGGTACATCCAATGTCATGCCAAACAACTGTTCTCAGTTTTTGCTGCTGGAGACAGGAACATACTTTAAGTGAGACTTGGAAACAATTCAAATTCACGTTGACTGGGTGCTTGATTCACAAAACAGTGAAAAAAATACAGTACATACCAAGATAGAATTAATTCTTTGAACAACAGACACACTTCTAAACAAGAAACAGTTGAGGAGGAGAATAACCATTGCTGCCTTTCAATCACTTCTGTAGCGGGGGGTATTGATTTGCATTTTTAGAGGGCTGCCTAGCAGACGTTTTAACTGTTTGGATGCACCCTTGAGTGATTTTAGAGTATTCTGCACTCAGCTGAAGCTCTTTCCTTGCATTTGAGGTACGTCTTAATGTCATAGGAGAGTCTGAGCCGCCTGCTGGTACTGGGATGCCTGCCGAGCTCATTCCTTCCTTTTAAAACAGGAAGAGCATCAAGAACAGGGTGTCAGAAAGGTAAGTTTGAGGTATCAGGTGGGGCTCATGGAATATCCTTGGATCCAACCCTTCTGGTACCTGTGCTGTTGCAGGCAGCCTTTCCCCTCCGTGTTTCTGTTGTGGCCTGAAATTACTTACACACAGCACTCTGAAATTGCCCTGCTCCCTTTCGTCATTTATTTATGTCACTGGCATGGGACGCATAAGCACTCGTGCTAATGTGATACTTATATTTATAGTATAGGAATTTATAGTGTTTTTATAGTGCTTTTGATGCTCTGCATCAATAGGATTGTGGTCAGCAGGTCGAGGAAGGTGATTCTGCCCCTCTGCTTTCATAATACCCCACCTGGAATACTGTGTAGGGGTCTGGTGCCCCCAACACAAGAAGGACGTGGAACTGTTGGAACAAGTACGGAGGAGGCCACAAAGTTGATGAGAAGATTGGAGCACCTCCCCTATGAAAACAGGCTGGGAAAATTGAGGCTGTTCAGGCTGGAGAAGGGAAGGTTGTGTGGAGACCCCAGAGCATCTTCCAGGATCTGAAGGGAGTCAAAAAGCAGCCAGAAAGGGACCCTTCATCAGAAACTGCAGGGAGAGAACAAGGGGGAATGGGTTAAAGTTGAAAGAGAGGAAATTTAGGTCAGATACTGGGAAGAAATTCTTTACTGTGAAGTTAATGAGGCCCTGAAACAGACTGAGCCAGGGAAGTTGTGGATTACCCATCCCTGGAAGTGTCCAGGGCCAGGCTGGATGGGCCTTGGAGCAGCCTGGTCTAGTGGAAGGTGTCCCTGCCCATGGCAGGGGGTTGGAATGAAATGATCTTTCAGATCCCTTCTGATCCAAACCATTCTATAATTCTAACATTTAGCATCAACTCACCCATGGGAGTGCTGGATTTTGATTGCTTTCCTAACGGTGGGAAACTCTGACTTTTTTGTACATGTGTGTTGTGAAAAAGTCTGGAGGCACCAATAAAGGATCTACTCCACGGAGTGGTGACTACAAAATACCCTCTTATTAGCAAAACATCAGACTTTATTTGGGGCTTTCTGCAAAGATATGAGGATGGATGTCAGCAGCATAAAAGCGGTTTAGGACATCCCAGGGGTTGTGGAGAGTGCCTGCATCGTATGGGAAGAGAGCTCATGTGTCACTGGGCTTCCTTAAATTCTGTTTGAATTCACTTGTAGGTCTGGGAGCATCTACTTGCTACATACAGAAGGACCCGGGGTTGTTCTAATTGGGAGCTGTCCTTTATTTAGCTGCAACTTTTTAGAAATAGCGATGTCAAGTCTCTCATTTTCTTTGGGAAATTTGGCATTGCTGAATTAACTGTGTGCAGGAGAAGCTTTGCAGAGAGAACCTCCACAGTGCGGGTCTAAGAGTGCTTGAGACAATTTTGAGGAAAGCAAATATGTTTAATTACCAAAAAAATCAATTACCAAGAGAAGCACCTTGGTGCTCAACACAAAGTTTTAATGAGAATGAAATTGACTAGATAGAAGAAACCACTTCAAACATGAGAAGTTTTTTTTTTTTTTTTTTAAAGTGAATAGCTATGAAAATAATTTACCTGAACTAATCATTATAGGTCAGGATCAAAATCTGAGAGATACTTCAGAGTGTAGGAAAATAGATTAAATTATTAAAAAAAGGAGTAATTTGTGTAAGAGCAGCTTGGGACAGAGGAATTTGACTAATGTAATGTCACAGAATTGCCATTATGGGGTGATTGCTGTTAATTTTTTGATTACCCGGTAATAGAACAAGCAGTACAGTGATTAACTGGCTCGTAGAAAAATAGGGAACAGTTAATCTGAAGCACTGCTGCCGTGAAATCCAGGAGAACTCCGGGCTGGATTGCAGCACATCAGTCACTGCTGTGTATGCTATGGAGGGCACAGGAGCTGAGGGAGCAGCTTCCAGCAAAAGGAATGTGGGCCCAGCAGGGACCCAGAGCAAAGGAATTAAACAGACAGTGCTGGGCCATTACGGTGCATCGTCGTGTCAGAGGTTTTAAAGCAGTTGTGCAAGGGGCATCTTTGGATGATCTTCCATGGCCACCTTTTCCATCAACCTTTTCTCGCAGAAGTGACTGGATTTTACAGGCAGAGCTAATTCTTTTGGGAATCTGCCCCTTGGGCTTTTCTTGTGCACTCCTCAGAAGCAGCATGACAAAATCCATGATTCCTACCTGACCATGGTTTGATAAGCAAGTTGGGGAGAGGAAAGAGAAGAAGTGGTTTGTTTCTGCTTTCTTTCACATAATCACAGGATGGGTCAGGTTGGAAGGGACCAGAGTGGGTGTTCTGGTCCCACCTGCCTTCTCCAGCAGGGCCATCCCAGAGCACATGGCACAGGATTGTGTCCAGGTGGATCTGGAATATCTCCAGAGAGGAGACTCCAGCCCCTCTCTGGTCTCTGTTCAGTGCTGGGTCACTGCCCAGCCAAGACGTTCTCCCTCCTGTCCAGATGGAACCTCCTGGGCATCAGTTCCTGCCCATCCCTCTTGTGCCATGGCTGGGCCCCCCGAGCAGAGCCTGGTCCCTGCTCTGCCCCCTCCCTGCAGGCACTGCCACCCATGGGCAGGTGCCCTCTCAGTGTCTGCTCTGGAGGCTGCACAGCCCCAGCTCCCTCAGCCTTTGCTGCTCCCAGAGATGCTCCAGCCCCTTGGGCATCTCTGTCACCTTCCGCTGGCCCCGCTGCAGGAGCTCCGTGTCCCTGCAGTGCTGAGGAGCCACAGCTGGACCCGGCACTACAGGTACTTTTAATTTAAGGAAATAATATGTTTTGCATTAAATCAGTGTTGTGAACACAGATTTTATTTTATTTTTTTTACTCTTTCCTCCACTCTTGGACACATTTGCTTGTAAGTGAACTAAGTGGCCGTACATTGGAGAATAGCTGAGAAAACAACAGAGCTCCCTGTAAGCCAAAGGTGAACCATTCTGTTGGCAATAAAATATCCTTGGTGTCTGTCGTTCAAGCCAAACTGGTGGTGAGAATCACCTGAAACTAGAACCTTGAGCAGCTTGTGCAGTTGTTGTTATGCCATTGGCAGAGGGTGTCCCCACCTTCCTCCTCCCCATTGTCATCCTCACCGTAAGAGAACAGATAAACACTCCTCCTGTCACTGCACATAATGGGGTAATAAATCACTCTGCCCCAAATTTCTCCTGAATGATTGAGCCGTTGTTGGAAACATCTCTGATGCTCTCACCGATAATCCTGAGTCATGGGGATACAGCAGAAACATTGGCTGAGGGTGACATAAATATGAAATTATAGAACAGAATTCTTGGTGTCCAAATTCCCCCCAGGCCGGTGCCATAAACCCGCAGTGCCTAAGACAATGCCATGTATTTTCCTTTGGTAATCCATAGGTGTGGGAGGTCTCACGCTGGAAAAGGGGGTGAGCTGGTGTTGGCAGGAGCAACACCACTCGTGAACGAAGGAGAGCTCATCTTGGAACAACCTGGAAGTGTTTTGAGGTTCATGTTTTGGTGGCATTTACTTTTTATGGTCCTATGTGAAGGCAAGGTTAAATATCTTTGACTCCTGAGAATGGAATTTTTATAGCTTAGCTTCTGTCACCTTTCTAAACTCCAGAATTTCCTTCCAAGAGATGATTCGCTTGTTGTGGATGAAGCCTCTATTAATTCTCCTTTTGTTCAAATCAGATTTCCAGAAACTTGGAACATTCATTTTATTTCAAAGTGATGCAGAGTATTATGAAATATATACTGTACATAAACATTAACCTTTAGTGTCTGCTCTAACTTGTAAAGAAATGGAGAAGAAAATGTTATCTTCTGGCAAACCCTTTATAATATCTCTACCCTGTAGCTTTTCTTGTTTATGATTCTCTAAATCTCTAGGCATCTCTGACTGTTGAAAATTACACTCTCATATTCCTTACTTATCCTGATAAACTGTGAGTGATTTCTATCTAGAAACACCTTCAGGGCCTATTTTCACCTTGTTGAAAGGAAAAGAAAAAATTATAGTAAAGAGCAGATGTCATATATTAAAAGAAATGGTATTTTGAAGTACCAATTCTCAATATCACACCTGAATTTTCCTTATTTTAATGGCAAAAATTAAAATTAGGATGGAATTTTATGAAGACAAAAGTGCCTTTGTCTCTCTAAATTGCAGTTTTGTAGCAGAATGTACGAGAGATGTTCTTCCTCTTAACACTCAAAATCTGTATTAATTTCACTGTTGGTCTGAGATTCTGCAAACACAGCAAGATAAATTGTGTTATTATATATACCCTCATGCCTTTTGGTTTGGTTTCTCTTCAAAGGATAGCAGTAGAGCAAGGTTTTCTTCTCTTTGTGCTACCTGAGAAACACAGGTAGCCCGGCATGACCTCCTTGAGGTAGTTTCACCTCATGCCAGTGTTCACGCTCCTAAAAATAAAGAAAATCATTTCAGTGTGCAGTTTAATTACTTTATTAAGGTAACGAACGGAAAACGAGCATGAAAAAGCAAGGTAACACAGAAAACTTGGTGACCTGGCAAATTTATATTTATATTTATATATATATTTATATTTATATTTATATTTATATTTATATTTATATTTACGTTTATGTTTATATTTATATTTATATTTATATTTACATTTACATTTACATTTACATTTACATTTATTATTATATTTGCATTTATTTATAGAAGGAGTTCATTGTGCAGTTTATATCGAGGTGGTCTGAGGACCTTTCGTTTAGAGCTGGAGGAGAAGGTGTATTTTTTACGGTGCTGAGGTCACATTACCTGTTGAGCTGAGTGTAAAGTGCCCTTTATCTTCTGTATGGTCAGAGAGCAGCTGGGATGCTCTTTATGCCATCTGCATAAAGTGGGGTGGCAGGTGATCGGGGAGGGAAGAGCAAACACCCTTTGCAGCAGGAGCAGCAGAGAGGACCTTTCAGCTGTGTTTGTTCTGCTCTTCCCAGTGTTTGTCAACAGCAGATGTGTGCAGGAAGTTCAGACACTCGGCTGGAAGGGAAGAGTTGAGACTCATCGTGCCATTGTTGATTTATAGCATCAAATGGATAAAAAAAGGCTACTGTGCAAAACACAACGTGATAGGAAAAAAGTCAGGCTGAGAACACTGTTCTTTATTAATCAGCCATTTCTTTCATACTGCTCTTTATTAATCAGCCATTTCTTTCATACTGCTCTTCTATTTTTATTTAGAGGTAAGTCAGTGTTTATCACTGACTTGCCTTATTGTTCAAATCACGCAGCTGCATCTGTATATTGAGAATTTATTTGTTGTTGTAACAGTTATTGCTGTGCATTGAATATTTTAACACATTCATGTATTTTAGGTTACTAAAACCACAGAAAGCACTATTACAGTCTTAAGGAAATATGTTAAAATAGACATTATTGCACCAGTCCTTGCACAAAATTGTATTAGCTGGTATTTTCACCTCAGCGACTCTTTCAGGGAAACTCAAAATTTTGCAATTTCCTTTTAATTATCATATAAATTAGCTGTGCTTTTGGGGAAGGTGGAGTTGAAGAGTCAAACGGCGAAGGTTTTGGTTATTTCACTCAGCTGTTAGTATTTTAATGTTAGCTCCCATCTGTAGAGAAAAATGAGAGTGCAAATATTCCTGCATATTCAAAAACCTCAGGGACAGGTCAGGAAATAAAAAATTGAGATTATATTTAGCCATTGCAGGTCTATCCTATAAGTTAGAAAATATTAAAAGGTACAATCTTCTTTGTGGCAAGGCAAAAGTAATGTGAACTCAACAAAAGTCTAATTCAGCATCTCGTGCTGCAAGTAAGGAGAGAAAGTTTGCCATAAAGTGCCATCAGCTGTAGCACTTCAATTTCAATTTTCAGTACTGATTGATAACCTCATTTGGAATAATCTGAACTGGGGCTTGGGAAGGGGGATGTGTTCCTCTATCAAAAACATCAAAAAAGAAATAAAATATTGAGGGGCCTGCATCATCTTAGTGGTTGCTCCTCTGCTGGTATTAGAAGTGAAAGCTTTTTTTTTTTTTTTGCATCTATTTTGCAACACAACAGCTGGTGGCCAAAGGCTCTTCCTTTGTTCCTTGGGATCCACAGCAAACTTAACACACAACAGTCTCTTCTTATGAGTGTGAGGAAATTTCCAGCCACACACTCGGTTTGTTTGCTTTATTTTTGCACTGGACAGCTGGTTAAAGCCACCGAAATGCTCCATTCACCCCCCAGGAAAGGTAAAAGGACAGCCTTGTGCCTTAGGGACACTATAAAATTGTCAATTTTTCTCTCCTCCCTCTGCCTCTCTCCATGGGTTTTTTTTTCCTATTAGCTTATTCCTCCAGCATCCTCTGAAGCCCTTGAAGGCAGCTGAAGGCTGGTGGTAGAAAGGAAGCAAGAGAGAAAAAAATTAAAAAGAGTGTGTAAGAAAGGTTTGAAAGGGACGATGAGAAAAAGAAATAGGCTGGCCTGTCACGTCAACATATCAACAAAAGCAAGAAGGTTGATAGTTCTGGAGCAGAAAACAATATCCAGTTCCTACTGGAAGCTGATGGGAAGTTTGGTACAGAAAAAAAAGTGGAAACCCAGACACCTGCCACATGAAACCAAGAGCCAGTTTTCAGAGACACGAGGGAAAGGAGAAAAAGAGAACAGACTTAGAGATTTATTTTTGTCCCTTCTAATTTATGAATTCTGTGAGAATTCTGTTTTCTTTTCCTTTTGAAGCCGTTGGATTCTGCAGGGAATGACAGATGTTGGTGTGCCCATCACAACCAAACATCTGCAGCATAAATGCCTCTGAGCTCATCATCTTCTTATTAAAAGACAAGAGAAATATTTATTTCTAGAGCATGACTCTTCAGCAGTAAGATGTTTCAGTTTGGTTAGAGAAGTCATTCCCTAAAATCACCTGTGTTTATCCATTTGGTTTCAAGCCAGGCTGGACTGGAGATCTTCAGACATAGAAATTAAAGGCAAAGACAAGAAACATTAGAAGAGAATCCTATTTTTGTACTTAGTTCTGAGGTGTCATGATGTGCCACGTGAAGAGGGGATCCCCTGACTCCCCTTGAAGCGTTGTGGGGGGAGATAAAGGGATAAGAATTCCTGATTCTCTTGCTGGCCCCTGTGGGAATGCTCTTGTGCCAATAAGATTGATAAGGAAAACTCCACGACTCCAGAGAATCAAAGCACCACAGAAAACAAAATATTCAGCCTGCCTGAGTTCACGTCAATACTTTACTTTATCAGTCGCCTCCTAACAAATGTCATGGAAAAAAATTTTGTCTCCCATATCACATTCCATGGCTACCCCAAGTGCACAGGTTTTGGTAATGGCTATTGAGGTTAGAGATGGACAAAATTTGTGAGCCAGCACTTTCTTCTGAGAGTGTAATTTGATTGTGTAATCCAGAGACATCTTGAGGATATTGAATTTGCTTGCTCCTTTCAAATCATAGAATCATAGAATTGATTGGGTTGGAAAAGACCTCCGAGATCATCAAGTCCAACCCTTGGTCCAACTCCAGTCAATTTACCAGATCATGGCACTCAGTGCCACGTCCAATCATCTCAGTTTAAAGACCTCCAGGGACGGTGAATCCACCCCCTCTCTGGGCAGGCCATTCCAATGCCTGATCACTCTCTCTGCAAAGAATTTCTTTCTAATATCCAACTTAAATTTCCCCTGGCAGAGCTTAAGCCCGTGCCCCCTTGTCCTATTGCTGAGTGCCTGGGAGAAGAGACCAACCCCCACCTGGCCATAACCTCCCTTCAGGGAGTTCTAGAGAGTGATGAGGTCACCTCTAAGCCTCCTCTTCTCCGTAGCAGTTGCTTGTCTCCTTAGCAGTAACTTCTAGGACATGGGTTTATTTGCGAGAGAATCTTGGGGGTAATAAATGGGAGAAAAGGGACGTCCTGTTTCCTAATCATAAAATCATAAAGGGGTTTGGGTTGGAAGGGGCATTAATGATCATCCAATTCCGAGACCTTCCACCAGCCCAGGTTGCTCCAAGCCCCGTCCAGCCTGGTCTTGGACACTTCCAGGGATCCAGGGGCAGCCACAGCTTCTCTGCCCGACCTGTGCCAGGACCTCACAGTAAATAACTTTCCCCTAATACCTAATCTAGCCCTTCTGTCTTCCAGTTTGAAGCCATTTCCCCTTGTTCTGTCACTAAACTGTCATTGCTGACAGGTTTTTTTTTGGGTCAACCAAGTGCCTGCTACAGAAATAAACACTTTTGCTTCTTGTTTCCCCACCAGTTATTCTAAACAAACCAACACACAAACCACAACAAAAGATGCCCTGGTGTAGTTGGGGCCAATCTATCGATGGGTATAACCCGTGGTCATTTGTGCTGTCTTAGGATGTGACCTGCACCTTTTAAAGTCTCTTAAAGTCCAAATAAAGCCTTTTATTTCAGATTTAGCAACTCCTTAATTTGGAAAAGACAAGGTACTCCTGGTGAGGAAGATGCTCCTCCAAGCATGAAACTCGTGGCAGGCGCAGAGAACCTCTCTGGGGCCTGCTCAGATCCCATTCTGTGTTTGGTGTTTATTTGAATCTCCTGAAGCCACACAGAGCACATTTGCCCCCTCTTACCTGCCCTTCATGGGCAACCACAGATAAGTTAAATTTTTCCTCTTTCGATGAGAAGATCCTACATTAAAACCCGCTCTTTTTTTTAGGTTTCCCTGCTTTTAAGCAGCCAACCAACTCAAAGCGAGAGCCCTCGCAGGCGGACAGCATTTGTTTGCAGAGAATGATCCCTCCCCGGGTTTGTCACATATTTATTTTGTCTCGGCACCATGAAAAAAAAAAGGGTTGCGTTGCTGACTGAGAAGAAGCTCATTACAGAGAGACTTCACCTTTCAGTGGGAGAAGATGTTTCCTCGAAATGATAATGTAATGAGTGTTAGATCAGTGCGTGTCGCCGTTCGGCTCTTCTTTTGATCGGCTGCAAATGCATTTGTTAAAAAGCCACTTTATTGATTTCCCGGCTGGTTTTTGTGCTGTTTGGATCATCAGTACACACACACACAAGCACACAGACACACGTATAGCACATTTTTACCACTTCAAAGCACTTGGTAAATTCACACCACTCAGGAGGTTGAACACAAAACGGAGCGAAGCCTTTCTGTGCAGGGCTCTGTTGTTCCACCTCCGATGGAAGGAGTCTGAGCAGCACGCCGAGTGGCTCCTTTAAAACGTTTTTAAAACAATCTGCCCCAAAGAGAACAGCATATGCTAAAGCCAAAGGATGTTGCTCCTGGGGGTATAAACAGAGAGAGGGGTTGTGATTAAGTTTTCAGCAAGTCTAGATGAGAAAATATTACCAAGCTTGCACGGGCTCAGTGCAGGTGCAGATCTTCTTTCCTGTCGACCTATCCACACTTACAATTTCCACTTTGTTGTTTCTGTGATGTATTAACAGTAAAAGTTGGAGACACTCAGTGTCAGAGTGAAATGTGCTTTTACATATAAGCTGCTACAATTGCTATATCTGTAATTAAACCTAAGTGTCACAGAATCAGAGAATCATTTAGGCTGGAAAAGACCTCTAAAATCATCAACTCCAACCTGGGCACTGCTTTGTCAACTAAAGCAGAGCACCGAGTGGCACGTCCAGTCGTTCCTCGAACACTTCCAGGGATGGGGATTCCGCCACCTCCCTGAGCAGCTCATTCCAATGCTTAACAACCCTTTCCATGAAGAAATGTCATGGGATTTGTGGGCCTTGAATCTCTCTTGGATCACAGTTTCAAAAGTAGGTGATTGCACTGAATTGGGGATCACAATTTTTGTTTGATAAAGTTTTGAGATATTTTATGGGTTTCTTTTTTCTCTTTTATTATTGCTTTTTTATCCTTTTACTCACACTTCTTTTCCTCCCTTTGGGCAGAGTTAATAACCTGTATTTAATATCAAGATGATGCTTGTATTAGGAGCAACCTTTTACACCCCTGTGTTATCTCTGAAATATAATCTGCAACTTACCTTTATATTTACCAGGCCATCCAAATGATCATGTTACTTAATTAAGTGCTCAGCTTTGGCTGTGTCCAGGGTATGTTATCAAATCACAAGATTCGGTTCTGAAATTCCCAAACTGAAACTTTTTGGTCTTGTGAAGTTACTGCAGTTACCAGGCATGAAATTATGAAAATGACATGATGCAGAAGGACTTGAGCATATTTTCGGTATGTTGTGCATAAGTGTCCACGTATGTGCAGCATCCAAGGAACATTCAGCATGGAGAATAAACTAGAAATATTTAACAGAAACCATTTAAATTTTGATACCCGAGTCCTCTAGGTATAAAATAGGGATAATAGACTTTCTTGCCTCTCAAAAGGATTGTGAAAATAAATATATTAAAGGTGGCGAAGAATTGGAGTATTATGGTAATTGATACCATATGCCCAACTAAGATAGCTGGGAACAATTTCTGAAGAGGCAGGAGTTTTATTCACAGACTCCCAGAATCATTAAGGATGTAAAGGACCTTTAGAATTCTCCTGGACCAGCTCCTCACTCAGAGCAGGGCTGGCCAATCTTCCATTTCTCAGTCGAATTCTATGAACAGTTGGCATCTGACCTTGGAAAAGACTGAGGGTCATTAAACAAATGGGGTTTTTATTTTATTTCATTGGCAAAATTGAAACAAAACCCGTTAGAATACAGAACACTATTTCCAACGCAGGGCAGAGTTTGATGCTCTGTTTCTTTAATTTGTAAAATCTTCAATATCAAAGTTTTTAGATTAATGTCTTGTTGAAATTTTTACAATATTAAAATGGGTTGTTTATTTATTCTTCAGTTTGTGGAAAATCTATCCTGATGAATACAATCCCAGAGCATTTTGATGTCAACAAATCAGTATTTGTCACTGAGAAATGAATGTATTTCACAGGAAAACATTGTCAGTTTCCCTGCTTTGTTTTTGCCTTTTTATTCTGAAAATAAGTAAGATCTTCTATTTCTAGATTTAGATTTAGATTTATATCTAGATTTAGATTTAGGTGTATAAACAGAATGAAGAAAACCACAGTTGTTCCTAAGGAGAGGTGTTTATCTCTGGTCTTGTGGCAGCTTTTTAAGTAGCTGGATTTCCCTTTCTTTGGTAGCATATAACTTGATCTCAAAAGCTGTATTTTAAAGCATTCACAAAAAATTCAGATTAATATTTTGGGCTAGTGAATGGCTTTTTGCCAGTCAGTCTTTAAAGTTTGACTATGTGAGGAGCGCAGAGAAGGGCATCTTCTTACCTGATTCCAGATCTCTGCAGGTGACAATATCACCTTCTTGGATGGAATGCAGATTTGACTCTTGAAGTGAGAAACCTCTCCGTTGTAGATGCCACACCTACAGAAAACTGCCACTTGTTCGGATGGGGCTGTTTGTCACAGAGGTGGGGTAACATGCCAGGGTTGTGTTTGTCAATGGATCAAAATGCTGTACTGATGGTGTTTTGAAGAGGGTTTGCTTCCTCTCTTTCCATTGTGATTAGTTTGACAGGAGATACATACAGAAAATATATAATGCCCGGGGGAAGATATGCAGAGAAGCTGTGGCTGCCCCATCCCTGGAAATGTCCAAAGCCAGGTTGGACGGGGCTTGGAGCAACCTGGGCTGGTGGGAAGTTGGAACTAGATGATCTTTGAGGTCCCTTTCAACCCAACCCATTCTGTAATTCTGTACAGGACACAAAGTAGATACAATTTTTTTTTTTGGTGCAAACTGTGGTAAGTGCTTTGGCCACCACATTTTTCTACAAGTGAGAAGGAAATCTGAAGGCATGAAATACAAGCTAAAAGTCATTCAGACTGACTCCACATATGCTTACTGGTAATTTAGTTCTATCAAATCAGCCTTGATCTTGAGATAATTATTTAATAATTGTTTATTCCTTAATATTTGAAGAGCATGGTATGTTTTTTTGATTCTCTTCAACCCTTGGACAGTCACTGAAATGTCTCTCAGTCTCTCAAATGCTTATGCTGAAAATTACACCTGTTCTCTTACACTGTGAGTTATCTATCTATCTATCTATCTATCTATCTATCTATCTATCTATCTATCTATCTATCTATCTATCTATCTAGCTAGCTATCTATCTATCTATCTATCTAGCTAGCTAGCTAGCTAGCTAGCTAGCTAGCTAGCTAGCTAGCTATCCATCCATCCATCCATCCATCCATCCATCCATCCATCCATCCATCCATCCAATCTGTCTAACCTACGCCAAAGTGTTACTCATCATGTTATGACCAAGGTAGTTTCTGGGCTCAGCTTCTCTCCAGTGGCCCTTGGGGACATGGTTTAGGATGATTATGGTGGTGCTGGGTCGATGGTGAGACTAGATGGTCTTGAAGGTCTCCTCCAATCTTGATGATTCTGTGAATCTGTAAAAACAAAACAAACAAAAAGGCAAACAAAAATGTTCAATTTTAATACACACTTTCCTGAATATTTTTATTACACCAAAATAATCTATGAGAAGGTTATTCATCAGATGGGAGTACTTTTAAAAAAGGCATGGTGTACCTATCGTGTTTGGAGAGGTAGATCTGGTTGTACCCTTTCACCTTTCAGAGACTGAAGCGTCACTTCTATAAATGATGTTTTTTCCCTTCGATCAGTTGTCACTCTAATTTCCCTGTTTCTTTTCAGACCATTGAGTCCTTTGGATGCTTAGTGCTCTGCATAGATTCAGCCCCACGTTGCAAGCTTTCTAGACCTCATTAAGCATATAAAAATAGATGAATATATTTTTGTACACACACACACACACACATATATATATATATATATATATGTTCTTAGCGTTACTTTTCCATATAAGAAGTTGCTTTTCTTGTCACAGGTGTGTCATGAGTGTAAGGGGAAATATTTGATCCTGAGGTGGGATTAACAACCCAACAGACAATCTGTCTCTCTCTTGCATGCTCTGGGAAATACCTGTGGTGGGAAAAAGTTTTTGAACCAGGCCTTCAAAGCAGAGGGTTCAATAGATTTGACAATCTGCTAACCCAACATATAAGGAATGGACAGCTCATTCTGAGCCAAAGGGTGGTCATGATTTAGTCCTTTACTGTTATTATTATTAATATTTTTCTTTGTTGTTATTATACATACTATTATTGTTATTTTTATTATTATCGTCATCATCATTATTATTATTTAGATTTTGTGCTGCTGTTGCTTCATCTCTTCCAGTCTTTTCACTGTTTGAACATTGGAAACAGAGCTGGTGTAAGGCTGTGTTATGCTGTGTTTGTTAAAACTATTGACTACTGTCCCTGGTGTGGACCACACAGTGCAAGGCTGGCATTCCGGTGCCACAGGATCACAGTGGGCTCAGCTGCTCACACTACCTGGAACAGGGCTGTTTATTCCAGTGGCCTGGAGCACTGCAGTGACACAGGCTCCGTAAGCACAAAGCTATAAAACTTTGACTCTGTCTGCCTGGTGGCATTTTGATGGAAACGCCTCTCCCAGTTCACAGAGGCAGAGAGACAAACAGCATTTTTGTGTTTGTTCAGCGCTGTCCTCCCTTTAGTTCCTTGTGGAGTCGTTTCTTGCCGGGTAAGAACCAGAGAAAAAATGCAAGTCTAACCAAATGTGTCTTTGGGGAGAACAACTTGATGACTCAGAGGAGTCACCTATAGTGGGTTCAGCAGGTTCTTTGCTTGCAAAGTGCCATTAATATCTGTGTTATGGCAACTTGAATGGTTCTTCTGCTGTCTGGGCCTTTTTTTTCCCACTGAAGTTGATCTTCTACAAATCAACACTAATGCAGAAAGGCAAAATAGATCACTTTTGTAAACGGCAAAACTGAGCAACCTATGACTGATGAAGGGCAACAAAGCTGGCAAAGGGTCTGGAAAACATGTCTTATGACGAGTGGCTGAGGGAGCTGGGGGTGTTTATTCTGGAGAAGAGGAGGCTTAAGGGAGACCTCGTTGCTCTCTACAACTCTCTGAGAGGTGAGGGCTGGTCTGTTCTGCCATGTCTCAAGTGAAATGACAAAAGGAAATGGCATTAAGTTGCACCAGGGAAAGTTCCAATTGGATACAAACCAAAAAAAAACTTTCCCTGGCAGAGGGGTCAGGCCTTGGAATAAGTTGCCCAGAGAGTTGGAGGATTCACCATCTCTGGAAATGTTCCAGAAGCAACTGGATGTGGCCCTTGGGGACATGTGTTAGGGGTGATTGTGGTGGTGCTGGTGCTGGTGGGACCGAACAATCCTGAAGGTCCCTCCCAACCTTGGTGCTTCTGTGGAGCACCGAGCAGTGGAGTCGCTGCCACTTTTTTTCAGTCACAAAAGAAACTTAACAAAACACTGCGATTACATCTCTGATTACTCTTTTAAGGCATACGAGGTATTGTCTAAATTCATGGGATTTGACAAATGGTGGTGCTGAAATATCTTATTTAAAATGCCAAGAAAGCCCCCAGAAGAAAGAAGCTAAAAGTGACTCAGGGAAGTGGATACAATTTCACTATTCCATTGAGGCTTCTTCTCTTGGGGAAGATGGTTTATTAATGAATATGTGAGATCTTTGAACACTCCTGTTTTCAACTCCATTCTCACGTGTTCTTTTCACACACAAGTATGTTGTAGACTTACTTTTACCTCTGCTTTTCAAACTCGTAGGAAATGCTTACTGAAAAGAAAGAACAGAGCTCAAGGCCAGAAACCTGTCAGTATTATAATGAGGAGTCTCCATACTTCCTAGCCCTTTCTGTCCCCAAGGGAATGTTTTCTTATCCAAGGTGAAATTTTGGAAGGCGAGTTCATGTGCGTGTGCACACACACGTATGTTCATGACAAAGACTCCAGGACCAAATTCTGTTCTTTTCCCCCCATGCCCCCAGTGTGAAATACACTGGATTAATAGTCAGTGTTCCCTGCAGTAATTATTTCCCTGCCAAAGAGCCACATGCAAGAAGTCACTGACCCAGAAACGGGAGGAACAAAACCAGTCAGTGAGTGTGTGATAGCACATCCGACAGAGCTCTGAGCACTGCTGGCACGGGTGGTGTGCTCTCCTTGGTGGTACCACCAGTAGGGAGACAGAACTGGAATGAGTGCCTTGTATCTCTGCTGAGTCTTTTCCCTCGTTCTGCAATCACCGGGAATGGATCTGGGCAAAGAAAATTCTCCATGCTGATTTATCTGGCAGGACGGTCTGGGAAGCTTTGTAAAAGGAAGACAAAGGGCCCTGTGCTTAATATCTTGAAGGATCATTGAATTTAAGTAGGAGCATCCTCATCATCTTAATCCTTTCCTATTTTCCTTAATTTTATGGGGTTTATTTATGTTTTGGTTTTGCTTCTGTTGGGATTTTTTTTTTTTTTTTGGCCGTGCAAGTGATTCAGAAGAGCACATTGTATAGCATGTGCGCAGCACATATCACAGAATCATAGAATGACTTGGGTTGGAAGGGACCTTAAAGATCATCTTTTTCCAAACCCCTGCCATGGGCAGGGACACCTTCCACCAGCCCAGGTTGCTCCAAGCCCCATCCAACCTGGCCTTGGACAATTCCAGTGATCCAGGGGCAGCCACAGCTTCTCTGCCCAACATGTGCCAGGGTCTTCCCACCCTCACAGGGAAGAATTTAATCCCAATATCCAATTTAAACCTACTCTCTACTTCAGTGTGAAGCCTCTCCCTCTTGTCCTGTCACTCCATCCCTTGGAAATAGTCTCTCTCCATCTTTCTTGTGGGTTTCCTTCAGTCACTGGAAGGCCACAATGAGGTCCCCCTAAAACTTCTCTTCTCCAGGCTGGACAACCCCAGCTCTCCCAGCCTTTCCTCCCAGCAGAGCTGCTCCATCCTCTGCCCATCCTGGTGCCTCCTCTGGACTCTCCAGCAGCTCCATGGCCTTCCTGCCCTGCTGTGCTGTGTGTACTCAGGGAGTCACAAATTTAGAAGGCTCCCACATCACGTACGTGGGCAGCTTTTCGAAAAAGTACCTGTCCCAAATAGCCTTTATATGAGCAGTAATGCAATTTCATGCACTTCTGTAGCAAAGCATGGCTGGTGTCAAGAAGTCATCAGATTTCTCTGTGGAAATTGAGGAACTACAAGTAGTTAAATGACAGACTGGGAGCACAGAAGAGTCAGCAAACTCACTGAGCACTTTGCCTGAGAAAGAAGTAAATTATGTTGGCAAATTAACCCATTAAATGCCATAAAGAGGAAAACATAGTTTTCTAAAAAGTCAGATGGGTGTTTTGAAGCAGATAAATGTCCTCCCTGTGTTCCTGAATAATACCCTCTTGGTGTGTTGGCGATGAGAGTGGAATATATGGCACATAAACATCAGGCATCTGTATATGAATTTTTTCCTCTTAATGGCACTTCCTTTTCCTGATACCTGTTTATTCTCATTGTTTGCTGCTAGGATTGAATGAGCAGTTGCCTTGCTCTGGTAGATGACCTGTGTACTCACATATTTTTTAATTTCTTTCCCTTGGTCTTATTTTTGTATGGTGAAATTTGAGGAGCGACGTGTTTTGCCATGTGTTGAGTAGATGTTAACACAAGATAAAGAAACAACTGATTAACTTTTCAGCTCCAGTATAAAACTATTTCTGACTCAATTGTTGGGGAAATTGAAAAGTTCCTCCTTCTCCCTTTCCTTTTCGTTGATTCTTTTGAGGAGATGAATACATCTCTATTTGAATATTTCAAATTTGAGGAAAAAATTAACAGAATTGAGTGCCAACATAAATGTTCTCACATGAAACAGTGTGTGTGCACGTGCCAGGAAAATGCATTAAAGTGACAGTAGGTGGGTGAATGCATCAAAAGAAATCAGATTTGACATACTCTGAATTATGATAGCAACGTGTTAACTTTTTGCATTGTGGTTCAAAGAGGCAGAGATCTATCAGTATGCAAATTGACTTCATGCTAAACCAAGCATCTTCTAGTATGCAAAATTAAGCTGTGTGTATGAGGGTTGTAGTCCAATTCAGGTTCAAAGGGTTACTTTGAAATAACTTGTGTTACATGAATGGAAATTGTCATGGGTGAATATTGAGCGAACATCTGCTGGTGCCTTGCAGGGAAGGTAGGATATGTGGGTCTGTTTTATTAAGAAGCAAATTAAGAGTAACTTTTGACAAGATAACCAGACGTTGGTTAAAAATACTGTAACATATTCACCGAGTGAGACAACTAGAGGGTGTCAGCAAAAAGTGTAGAATTATAAGCAGCAGAGCTTGCATGGCAAAAGCAGCTCTGTATTCAGAAAGTGCTGCCAAAACTGGCTGTGGTCATTGAGGCACATGGAAAATCCTGTGTACAGGGGCTTCAGGAGGAGGGAACACAGAGAGGAAGTCAGGGATGGGATGGAGCAAATTGTGCATCAAACGAAGCCGCAGCAGAAACGAGCACAGGAACTTGGACATTGCCCACCTCTTAAATCCCGAAGGAGAAACAAAAGTCAAAATTCCATTTGGAGCTTTTCTGGACTTGCTGATGCTAAAAGACAGAGATAGTGTAGCTTTCCAGAGTCCTGTGCTGGCAACTGAGTGTCCTCATGAAATACAGCCCACAGCCACAGACCATAGCTCTGGTTAACTCAGAGAAGTTGTTTTGGGACCTGTCATGGTATCTGTCTCTTCTAGGTCTTTAACACACCCAATGGCAGGAGAAGGGCAGCAGAGTGCCCTGTGTGCACCTTTTCCAGTGCGTCAACGTAGCATCCTCTGCTCTAAGGAAGCCTCTCTGTGCCTCCACGAGAACACAATCCACCGATGGTTTATTTTGCAGCAATAGGTGAGGGATGCAAAATGCAGGTGACATCGGGGTTTTGGTTCTTCAGCTGGCCTAGAATACCCTGCAGAACTCGCTCTGTGTAGAGAAAGGAGGGCAGATTTTAGAGAGAATTTTAGAAGCTGCTTCTTCCAGTGTGTGGGATCCTGTGGGGAAGGAACTTTCTGCAGCCTCAGTTTTTAGGACAGAGCAGAGTCATTATCCCATTTAACTCCCTGTTCTGACAGCCAGGAATGCCTGTTTTCTCCGGTAATAACAATTTGTGTTTTATGGCACCTGCTTTGGGAGGCAGCCAGATGACTTTCCTACTGCCAGCTGTAACCTCTGCCTTAATGTGTATCTCATCCAGGCATGAGGTCTGGATTTTTATTTTCCTTTTGGAAAAAGCAGCAAAGCATTCGGAGATAATAATCAACCTGCAAGCAACAAAGTTATTAGCAGCTAGTGAAGTGCACTGTCTTCTAGTTATCTGTCATTTAGATCTGCATTCACTGAAAAATGCCACAGCTCTGCTGAGAATGATAAGCCCCTTCCCCGTTTTCCTTTATTTATTTTTAGAAATGGTTGTATGCCCCCTGGGTGTAAGATCAGAGTAACTGGACTTGTGCCTCTCAGTAATTTCACCAACCAGCCACTCGGTGTTTGAATTTAGCAGGGGCAACACCAGGTTAAATACAACCAATGCTGGATTGTTTAATTTCCCTGTTTTTCATTTTTCATATTACTCGGTCTCCCATTTTAAACAGTACTGACAATGCCGAATATTGTCCTCCACATTTGATGGATGGTATTGCTGGAATGATGTTTCCTGATCCAAGTAAAACTGACAAGAGCATAACAAAGCACAAATAGAAAACAAACCTGCAGTGACCACAAATTGGGTGTGCAATTACACAGTTTTGGAAGAGAGTCTTCTCTCTTGTTGCAAATGGTTTGCACATTGCAAATTCTTTTGCCTAATGAAAAATGCCTCATCAAACATGCTTTAGGTCTAAGATCAGTGCACATTTAACCAAGAGTTAATTAAGTTAACAGGGTTTAGAAATGAACATAATGCACAGTTTGGAATTTTCATTCTGGCATGGTTTGCATTTGCCTAAAACGCCATGTAATTGGCAAGCACGGGGAAGGTGAGTTGCTCTTTTCATGCTGTAAATGAATATTAACTGTGCTCAGGGCTTTGGAGGAGTTAATAGGTTAATTTTTTTTCTGGACATCTCTAGAATTTGGGTGTGTCCAGAATTACAAAGGATCCAGCAGTGGAGGCAGTCAAAGTAATAAGAAAAGAGGTTACTGGGTTAACAGACGAGGCTGAGGAAAGAAGGGAGGGAACAGATTCTGCATCTGTGTGCATTTTGTTGCAGATGAAACAGCAGGAAACTAAGACCACATAGACTAAGCATTCAAACTGTATCTTTTTCCCAGGGGCCAAATGATGCACTCTGATGGAGTTAAATGGGGGGGTGAGTCCCTAAATAGCCAAATACTGCTGGAGAAAAAAAAAAAAAAAGGTTTAAAATTTCAGGCAGTTCTCTTTTCAGCGTTTGCCACGTTCCACCATATTTAACCTAGCAAGCCAACAGTGAAATGGTGATACCCTGCCAAGAACGTGACAGGCTCTGCTAGCCCAAATAGCAGGAACACGGCATGGGAACGTGCTGTGCCTCTGGGAGAGCTGAGGAAGGCTCTGGAGGGTCAGGCTTGCCCATGAGCTGGGATCCACACTGAGTAATGGCAGTGCAAGGCGTCGTTCATGTCACCTTCTGCCCATGATGGACCTCAGGGATGCCCAGCTCAGCAGAGCAGCTGGCCAGACAAAATCCGAGTTGTCAGGACAGGTCCAAGTTTCCACTTCTTAGCAATGTCTGCTTCCTGATTTCTACAGCAAGGTCTTGGGTCCCTGACCTTCACCTGCTCTGTCTTCTCTCATCTGATTCAGAGCTGTACCAGGTTACTGCCCCGAAGGACAGAGCCAGCTTTCTTCTGGGAATTTCTGCTCTAGGGCGGGTTTTGTTTTCCTGTGCATGCTTTGGCCAGCTCTCTAGCAGCCAGGGAATGCCCTTCTCCAGGCTTCTTCTCCCAGGCAACCAGAGTCAGGACAAGAGGAAACCACCTCAAGCTGTGTCAGGGGACACTCAGGTTGGACACAGGAAGAATTTCTTCATGGGAAGTGTTTTTAAGCACTGGAAAGGGCTGCCCAGGGAGGTGGTGGGGTCCCCATCCCTGGAAGTGTTCAAGAAACAACTGGCTGTGGCACTTGATGCTCTGACCTGGGTGACAAAGTTGGTCGTGATGACCCTGGAGGTCTTTTCCAGCCTTAATGATTCTGTGGTCCTGTGAGCCCTTTCCAGAGGGGCTGCAGTCCTGCTGCACGGGTGTCACTGCATGGGAAGGAGATTCTCCATCCCTGGGCAGGAAGAATCCAGCGTGGGGGATGTCCCATGCTGCTGGGCAGGCTGAACAAGCTCTTTTGGAAGTGTCAGTGTTGGTATAGGCAGCAGTGAATGCATTGTGCGGTCGAGCTACATGTGTAGTTATATTTAGGTTTTTAGGTGTCTGAGAACAATTTCAAGGATTTTCCTTTACTATATAGGTTTGTAAAGTTGCAGGGGAAAAAAAGCAACCAGCACAACAAATCTAGTTCCACGTGCAGAAAAATGCTATTTTTGCGCACGGGGCTCTGTTCATGTTGTTGTTTCTTGTTTCCTACTTCTCTTCAGTCTTTTTCTTTCTGGTTTCTCCATGTTTACGGTCTCCCTGACTTATTAACTCGGCAGTGCCATCCTGCTTTGCTGGTGGTGACAGGCTGTCACGCCGCTGCAGATCTCCCCCGTTCGCAGAGCCCCGTCGGTGACAAACCCTGACTCATCGCCCGGCACCAAACCACGACCGGAAAAAATCAGGAATCCAACCTTTGAGGATTACCCAAAACTCCTTCAGCTCTCAGTCTCTGTCTCTTCTGCTCGCTGCTGCTGCCACAACCAGTGCTCCCAGCAGGATTGAATCCCAGTCTCTGGGCTGCATCTCCAGCATCCTGTTGGGCTGCCAAAGGCTCGTCCGTGACCACGTTCATTTTTTTCTCCCTTTTTCCCAGTTGTGCTTAATGTCTCTTTCCAACAAGCCATGTTCTCTGGGAATATCGCTGTTCCCAAGGCATTAGCCTGTTGGGGTCCTTGGAGAAGACTGGAAGAGAGCAGTAGTGGGGGATTTTGCACGCCCCTAGGAAGGGTTACAGGCGGGGACATCGTGGGTTTGTAGGGTGGGTTGCTGGTGTTGGTGCCTTGGGAAAATCTGAGAGCTTCGTTGCATTCGGTGTCTTTAAAAAAAAATTAAAAAATAAATCAGTTGTGTCATTGTTTCTTTCCTGAAAGTTATGGATGGTGGTCGAGCTGTAGTGGAAAACACTACATCAAGTTGATGGGAAGAACCCAGAGGAGGTGAGCAATGTCACTTGCCAGGGGAACTAATTTTATTTTCCAGGGAGGGAGGAAAAAAAAGGTCATCTGGTACAAAGCTGGGAAGAGGGAGAAATTGCGTTTCGCCACTTAGTTAGCAACCATCCCATCAATAGCCTGTAGCTTTCTTGCAGACCCGCAACTGGGAGCAGAACACGTATTTTCCACCCCTCGGATCTTCCAACACATGACATGAGGGATCAGAGAGTGTGACAGATCACCAGCATGGGACACCTGTGCTGTCACGTGTGCCACCCCTAGCTGATCGGTTTAATTCCTTAATTAATTATTGATAGATTCTGAGGCCTCTGTTGCTTTTATTTTTAAAATTTAATGTTAGTTAATTAGTGGAGGAATGCAATGGTTTATTTTTTTTTCTTTTTTTTTGGGGGTGGGGAGGGATAGAGGGGTAAAAAGAGTTTTCTTTAATTAAACCTGTTATTCTGGGCTCAGTTTTTCTTTGGAGGGGAACCATTTGAACGAATATTTCAGAGGACGTCATTATAAAAAAAAGAAAAAGAGTGACCCACAAAACATCAGCCTTATAAAAATGATCAAAATGGGATAAATGCTGAAGAAAAACAGTAAGAAAGAGAGGAGAGATGAATATGAGGGGAGAGCATTTCAATAAATAGATCCCTGTTCTCCTCAGAAGGTCTTGCTTCCCAACCTGCGTCTGCAGGCAGCACTGACTGGAGAAATGAGATGACAGGTTTTCCCTCCCCCATCTGACTCTGCCCCTGAGGACTGGAAGATGTTTAATTTGATCTGCTTTTGAGTCCTCCCCCCCCCGCCCTCTCAAATCTCCAGGGATGTTTTATCACTCAACACTGTTAAAATTTAGATGTTGTTTACCCGCTCCCTCCGCTGAGTTTGTGCTTCGTTTCTGTCTTCATCAGAAGGTAAAGCAAGTAGAGGACCCAAAATATACACAAGGCCAAGTTTTTAAAGGCAAGCTGTAAGCAAATATAGGTTTCAGGAAGCAAACGCTTCTGCAGGCTCCACATTCTGCTTTTCCATGGATCAGTGGGTTAACTAAAGCCTATGAGAAGGCTCTCGGTTGTGTGATGGCTGTGACAGGCATTAGATTGGAGGGGAAAATAGACAGAAAGAACTATCATTCAAAATGTCACGAGGTTGGTGCTTACAAAATAGAAGAAAAAACCTGAGCTTAGCCAGAAAATGTTCCCCTTGGTTTCCTGTTGTTTCAAAGCATCAGTGGGCACTGGTAAATCACTTGGGTGCTCAGCCTTTCCTTCTCCGTTGAAGTTCAGTCGTACATATTGTTTATTCATATAGATTTTAAAAATACAGCTTGCCCCTTCCTGAATGAGAAAAACGATTTACTAATAGAAAGTCCTCTTTAGGTGATCACAATCACCTCCTGATGTTTTGCAGCTTTTCAGGACTATGGGAAATGCTGTGGGATTCAGTGTCTGGGTATCCTTCCCATTTTTTGATGAGCCAATACTTGGGTGGACATTTCATTACAGGAGGAGCTGGTGGCAAAGAGGTGAATGATTAAAACAAGCTTAAAGAAGCCTCCAGAAGCAGCGCTGGTTTTGAAAAGCTGGCAAAAACTGCCCTTGCTGCAATTAAGGCCTGCTTGGACAACAGTGGAATACCATTCCCATTTTCCATTGTTATTAGTGCCATTGAGTCCTGACAGGAAAGGAGAGAAAGCAGCTCACTGGACATAAGACCTGCATAAGGATGTCTGTGTTCTGTGGGTTTCAGCTGTGGAATTTTGCCAGCAGTTTATTTTACCTTAAATAAAATGGAGGGTAGAGGGGAATTGTCTAGGGAAGTGATTGGCAACATCTTGTCCCGTGAGGTACCTGCATGTTCGGTTCCAATCTTGGTGTTATGATTTCAGAATTTCAAGTCTCAATGTGATTTTTGGCTGTTGAGAATGCCCAGCTGAGTGCTGCAAAACCATGAGAGGAACCTGGGGACAGGGGATTTAGGGCTTTCCTTAATGGGGAATGCCTCAATCAACATGTTACTCCTGCTTTTGTGAGAGCAGGTCGTCAGTGATGCTCTGGCCAAGCTCACCTTTCGCTCTCACCTGTCCTCTTTAGCACCTCACAGAAGTCCATAAATAGTCATATGGCCACTCATCTTAGTGCAGTGCAAAGCTGAGATTCAGGTTGGCTCAGGGACTTGACAATTTCGTGATTATTACTTTTTTTGTGTTGTCTACCAGGCCTCTTTTCAAAATTCTGCTGCGCTCTCAGAAATGACACTGCCCGAGTTTATGTTCACATTTCATTTTCAGGGCTCTGTTCACAGGCTAGAAAACAGTTAAGTAACGAAGCTTCAGCTTTAGAGGCAGCACTGCAGCAAATCCTGCACGTCTGGGGTCAGAACACACAAGAGACCAAAAAGATGCCTTTTCTTGCCTGCCACACCTCTATTAGAGGTCAAAACTGGGTGGATACACAGGCATATTTTTATTTAAAGCGCGAACGTTGAACGTCCAATTGAATCAAAAGGCTCTTTTGGAAACACTGGGCGTGCAGGCTTCGACCAGCAACAGTGCTGGGGGGGATGCAGAGGGAAAAAAAACAGGTTTGAATTCCCCTGGCAAAGAGACTGCTTGGCATGAGCTGGTTGAGAGGTTTTTTTCCCTCTTCCCTGCGATGCTGCAATAAGGAGCCCCTCTCCTTTTCGATAAGATCGACTTGCAAACGGATGAGTTTGAAGAACGGGGAATAAATGAGATCTGTAGAGGTTCCTCTTTCCTCTTAGGGTTAATCCCTCCCCACACACGTTCATTTTCGCGCTGCAACATCAACAGAGGCTTGACTACAGTCGAATCAAAGCAGTTTGGGTGGGGAGAAGAGGGGAAAACAAACAGAAGGGGGATAGTTGTATCTATTCCTGCTCGTATTTGCTTGTTTTTCCTCCCCTCATGCTTCCTTGATGCAGTTTCTAGCAGTTTCCATCAGGTAGCCCACTATCTGATGCGGTGTCATTACGTTGGAGAAACTGCAGCGGTTCTGCAGTTTCCGAGATGTCATCCTGGCAGATATGAGAGCCTACAGCAGTTTGCATTTGTTACCCTTTCTGGTACGCTCAAAATATCTCCTAGTATTCCTGTAGAGATATGAAAGATTGCTTCCCATAGCGATGAACTGAACCAGCTTGTCAGACCCATAAAAATCAATGTATTTTTCGGAAAGGGGGAGACATGTGAGGAATAAACCAGAATCTGGGGATTCTCAGCTTCTTACGGTGCTGTCAAAATGCTGAATTATTAGGATAGAAGTCGTGGGTCTTACATGAGCGTTTGCAGTCTACTCTCCATTTCGGTCGAAGGAGATCTCCAATTAGGAAAGGGGGGATTTGCGATTCCACTGATGATGTCTGCATTTCACATACCACTTGTGCCGTGTGTCTTCTTCCATGACATCTGGCTGTGATTAATCACTGCTGTTCCCATGGCTCAGAAAGAAATACAAATGTCTGCGAAATAAAAGGTGTTTTTCTCTCCATTCCCCCTTTCTCTTCAGGCCTTTGCAGAGCACATACGTCTGCATATTCCACCCCCCACCCCAGTGCTGTATTTTCTATTCCTTAACGCTGGTCCTATTTTACGGTGGTAGTAAATGCACAAACACTGCAAAGCACCTGGGGAGAAATGCTCACCTGCAGCACGCTCAGCTAGTGCTCCCTGCCCCGCATAAAACCAGAGGCAAGCTGAGAAAGAGGAAATAAAATGATGGATTTTGTGGGAGAAGGCATTTTGTTGCAACAGATATATCTCATTAGTGCTGTGATGACATTAGATGCCAGGATATTCCGTTTTAACTAGGTCATAAATTTGACTTTGCCTAAAGGATTTATCATCAGTGATGCCTGTGTTCCAGTAGCTTCTTTATGGTTTGCAATTTCAACTTCAGCCTCCTTAACCAAGACATGTTTTATCTAGAAATGGCAACTTGGTGCTCTTGTAAATTAGGATTGGAGTAAAAAGCTGGATTTTCGTTGTCTCCCTCCTGTTGACAAATGTTCTTCCTTTTAATCTAGCTAGCTGACAAGGAAATGAATTAAACATTAGCTGAATTGGTGAAATAAGTGTTGAAATCCTTTCCTTGTGAAAGGAAAAAGCATTTCACCTGGCAGGTGTTTAGCAGCCATTTGGTAGGTCAAGATTGAAGGCAAACAGGATTATTTTGTTTTATTAAAAATGGAAGAAACCAGCAAAATTTTTCTTGATCATCTTTTCTGTAGCAATTTCTTGCCTTGTGAAAATCTCATTCTCCATCTGCAGCAATTATAAATGTCATTTTAAACTCTTCAGAGGAAAAAGCGGAGAGGCAGAGACATGAGAGTAAGTACTCTAAGTAATTAATCAAGTACTCCAAGTAATTAATCAATTTAAGGAGAAGCAATATGGCAAAATGCTGGATACTGGTAGCTTTAACTGACATCTACCACAGAGCTATTGATGAAATTCTTGAGTATCAGAATTTAAATTTGTCAACTGAATCCCATGCTGACACTACTGGTTTAAATGCACACTTGCTCATGTAATTGCCTACCAAGGTGGGAATGAGGTCTATGGTGGGGATTTTCCCCTTGAGTAGCATCTCACAGTGCTTCTACAAATCAATTATTTGAGTAATTTCAGCTGATTGATGTCATAAGGTGCCCACTTCACAAGTTAGATAAGTGCACATATGGACTGAGGTAGCTGAAATATTCTAAATCATGTTTGGTTTTGCCAAACCCATTTTCATCTAAAGTTTCATGCATGTATAGGCTATTTTTTTAGTGCTGTAAAAATTCTGTCATTAATTTAGTATTTTTCCCCATATCTTAACAGAAAGTATGTCGAGAGACGAAACTGAAATGCTGAGTTTAGTAAGAGTAAGCTGAAGATGCCAAGTGATCAGTTAATATAAAATCCTTTACTTTTGCTGTAAGTGTAGTTGGATGATTTTAGGATCATAGAAGCAGCATAAAAAATTACAACTGGAGTGATGACTTCCACAGTAATGAGAACTCCTGTCTTTTATCCATGTGATGCTTTACTGGGGAGTTACTCAATGCGCTTGCTCACGATTCAGGGGGGTTCGTTTTGGTTGGTTTGTTCTCCCATCACTTTGGCAGCTTTGACTCCTCCAGCTCGTGCAGGCCCTTCTGATCTAGGAAATCCCAAGAGATGGAATTCGCTCCCTTTGCAACAGGGGCTAATTCTCACACCATAACAATCCAGGAGAGTATAAAGGAATCTCTTTGAAGCACAGCCCATCAGTGCACGAGGCTCTGTGAATTAAGGCTGGGGCACCTCCTTCCAGACAATACCCCTCTGCTGGGGCCTGGGCCAGGCTTTCTCCCTGCCAGAAGGTGTATTTCTCCATGGGCATTTGTGAAAGGTAGCCTCCAATTAAGATATCAGACAATATTTCAAAGGAAACACTGGTGTCTATACATAAGGGAGAGAACTCTTGGCAGCTGCATAACAATACCTCCTCAGTCCATTGCCTTTTGAAAGGGAGGCACAACTCCCCTTCTTATCCTTATCTGAACTGTGCTTAGGAGACAAGAAACATCTTTTCTGCTTTTATTTTCTCATGTACTCAGCGTAATCTGATAAAAGGGAAAGAATCAAAATCCGTCACCTGATATGGAGAAGTATCATTTAAAGCCTTATTGAGCTCTCAGTTTGCAGCTGCCTAGACAGGCTTTGCCTCTGGAGTTTTTAACCTGAGGCTGCCTGGTTTATTCCCTCCAGGTGAGGGATGTCTCTGGACATGTGGATGTTTGGTGTTGAGATCCTGGTCTTCCAGGCTTTGCTTCCTTCATGCATAGAGTCATGGAATGGTTGGAAGGGACATTAAAGATCATCCAGTTCCAGACCTCCTACCATGGGCAGGGACACCTTCTACTAGCCCACATTGCTCAGCTCAGAGCTCCATCCAACCTGGCCTTGGACACTTCTAGGGATGAGGCAGCCACAGCTTCTCTGGGCAACCCATTCCAGTGTCTCACCACCCTCACAGGGAAGAGTTTCTGAATATTAAACCTAAATTTCACACAGCACGTGGGCTGTTCAAAAAAAAAAATTCCTTTCAAGCATTTTCACAGACTCACAGAATATGCTGAGTTGGGAAGGGCCCACCAGGACCATCGAGTCCAACCCTCAGCTCTGCACTGGACCATTCCCAGGAGTCACACCCTGCCCCTGAGAGCATCATCCAAAGGCTCCTGGAGCTCTGGCAGTCTCAAGGCCATGCCCACTGCCCTGGGGACCCTGTTCAGTGACCACCCATTCTCTGGGTGAAGAACCTTTTCCTGAGGTCCAACCTAAACCTCTCCTGACACAACTCCAGCCATTCCCTGGGTGCTGTCCCTGGTCCCCACAGAGCAGAGATCAGTGCCTGCCCCTCCTCTGTGCCTCAAGAGAAAGTTGTAACTCCAGTGAGGTCTCCCCTCAGTCTCCTCTTCTCCAGACTGAACAGACCAAGTGACCTCATTTTCCTTGGAACAGGATTCCTTTGGAAATAACCACATGGCCCTTTTTCATCTCTTCCTGAAGACATCCCTAAATTTGGGCTTATAGTGTGAGAATTTATTAGCAAAATGCTGAGAGTACTGACCTGGCCTGACAAGAAACTATGGGTTCATTTAGCTCTGAACCCATGCCCCATTTTCTAGACCTTCTGATGTTATTGTGTCCAGCATTTAATTTATTAGTTTCTTGTCAGGGCAGGTCAGTACTCTCAGCATTTTGCTAATAAATTCTCACACTATAAGCCCAAATTTAGGGATGTCTTCAGGAAGAGATGAAAAAGGGCCATGTGGTTATTGATGTCTGCAGTTGTCTCTGGTGTCATTTTCAAACCCTTCCACAGGGGTTCCTGAATGCTCTTGCTTGTGGTTTTTTGTGTCTCTCAGCACAGAACTGCCGCCGTGCTGCTCTAAAACCACTTTGTCCCCACGGTGGTGGTAACCAAGCAAAACTTCTCGTGGTACCTCCTGCATTAATCAGCCTTTGGCCGGTGGCATTTTGGTCTCTTGGTGTTTGCTGTGGACTGTTTTCAGTACAGAATGAGGACCTCTGTGTAAAATACTTTGTCTGCTAGCCTGACAAGTATGGAAAACTGTCACCTGCCTGTGTTCTGTCACTCCCACCTGTCCGGCGCTTCATACGAAGCATTTTTCATTCTGCTGCCTTGAAATCTCGATTATTTTTATATGAGAAGTTTCAAGATATTTTGTACTAAACTGTCACTGCTGATCAAAATATTGAGGATGTTCATTACAGAAGATAGCCCTGGTTGGGCTCACATTCCATCTGTACCAGACTCCTAGTGGACAACTTGGATCCCAGTTTGGATCTAAGGGGTTAATTTATAACCGTGGATAACTCTGTGTGCCAGTCAAGCAGAGGAAGCTGAAAAAGGAAACAATGAAAAAGCATTTACTGAAGCCTGTTGGGTGATTAGGTGGGCTGTAGACGTGAATTAGATTTAAACTCTTATTTTTAGAGCCTTGGATGTTTGAGTCAAGCCTGCCGTGGAGATAAAACGCTCTGTATCTCCAGCAAGACAGACTCTTGCTGTCAAGAGAGGGATCAGGGCAGTTCAGCAGGGAGTTCTCTGCCAGCCTCTTAGGAGCAGTCATCACTCCCTTGGATGACCAGCAGCCTGACTGCTGATAACCAGAAATACGCAGGACAGAAAAGAAAAGGTTTTCAGTGAGACTGTTTTTGTTTTTTTTTTTAGCTGACGCGCACTTAAATACGATGGGATTGTGTCTATTTCTGGAATATCTTCACTGAAAATAATCAAAATGCTTTAGTTTGGCTGCTGTGTTCACTGAAGGGTTCCCTTCACCATATATATTTTTTTACAGTAATATTTTATTTGATCATCTGCAAAACTTCATCCAGCTCTGGAAAACAGAAAGGGCAGATGACATTTTGGCTGTTCTCAGATACAGCGCTTTGTGACTCAAAAAGATGGTAATGTTGGAGCAAGGAGTGTTTATTTTTGCTGCACTTCCTCTATTGATAAATGTTCTGTCTTTTCATCTCGCTTCAGGAAGAAAGCATGAATTAAACATTAATTGAACTGTATTGACTGCCAACATGTAGAACTCTTGCTGTAGATGTTGGAGAGTGCAGAAGGCTGCAGGGCAGATTGCTGTTCCTTGGCTGGTTATCTCCGGGGTAAAAAAGCCTTGTTGACAGAGCGTTGTCCTCCTGTGAATATTTACTTCCCGTAGTATTCCTGCCGAGGTGAGAAATACAGGAAAGACAGGGTGCACTGTGTGTCCTGTGTGACACTCCGGGGCAGCAAACAGTGATCTCACCTTCAGCGTTTCATCGCTTCTAATAACATTAATTTTTTTGGCGTTTCTAAGGGTAAGATACTGTGCAAAATTACATCCTACGAGCGACTGGGAATTTTCTTCCCGTTTGCCTGTTTTGTTTTTTTTTGGTTTTGTTACTGCTGCAGATCTCTGTGCCTTTTCTCTCTCATGGCCCTTCTCCATGTACAGTAATAGGCTTTCCAGTACCCATAGTAACGGATATTGGAGGTGACGGGCAAAGAATCCCAAAGCTGAAATTCCTGGTCTACATGACGGCACTGGAATTTAAACAAAACATCCAGCAGGTTCTGTATGGAGGGACCCCTCAAGCACTGACTCAAGGGGACGAATGGAGGGGTTTAAAACACTTGGAGACTTTTATGCTGTACCCACAGAAGGGAATCTCACTGAAGGAATGGGGTTTTTTCTTGCTTTTGGGGCTGGACAGGCAGCATTTTCAAACAGCCTAAAAATAAACATGGCTCTGACAATCTGCTTGTGCTCGGAGCAGGTGGTCATATCCTGCATGTAAAACATTATGAACCACCCCCAAAAATTGCACAAAAAGGCACTTTTTTTTTTTCCTATGAGGGTTATTGCCATTAACCCTGTAGGACACATGAGCATTTTAACATAGTAAACCACAAATAGTATCCATTGTTTCTCTCTGCAATACAGGCCACTAAACTATCCCTTTCCGCCCCTCTTATTTCTTTCTTTTTAACATAAACATGCAAGAATTAATCCTGGAAAGTCTGCAGGAATTTTGATTTTAGTGATACTGAACATTTGACATCTGTGTTGACAAATCCTTTGGAGCCACAACAGGTCCAAATCCTATTTTAATTCTCCATTCCAATGGTGTTCATCATCACTTGGCTTCAGTTTCAAAAGTCGGTAGCAAGTGAATAATGCGCCTCACATACCTGTACATGCTTTTCATGTCACTGAGAATGGATTTTTGTGCTTCTTTCTCCCCCCTCCCACACTTTTCCTGGTTCCATTCCCTTCTTGCTGAGTCACTGGAGCAGGGGCTGCAAACACTCGCTGTGAGTCTCAGGGCAAGGACGATGCAAGAATCAGTGGACTTAAATCTCCCTGTGTGTCTCATGGAATTAACCCCAGGCATGAGCAAACAGCTGTAGGTATAAGAAAGAAAAGATTAATTTCTCCCTTCGTGTCAACACTCAAAGAAGTCCATCTTCCAGGATTGCCAGTGAGGCTGATCAGTGGTGAACCACTGCGGTGGGAATTCAATAGTTTCCTTCAGGAATGTGAGGATTCAGGCTTTGAGAAGCAAGGGCAAAAAGAAAGGGTGGTTTTGGTGCCTTTTTGTAGGATCTCTTGTGCCTCTTGCTGGATACTTCAGGCATCAGGTGCTCAGCACAAGCGTGAAAAAAGGATTCTTGATTTCGCATCAATTTGGGCAAATAGGATGGATGGCCTTGTATAAAATACCAGAGCCAGTTAATTTTGTTTGGAGAACTGTACAAGATATTTTGAAGCCAGGAGGCTCAACCTGGCTTGTATCTCTGTCTGCTCAAGGAGAAAGGGCCCAAATTACAGGGGAAATCCAAAAGTACCTGATGGAGACAACAGATTAACAAGTCAGTTGCCAGCTCTGCCTGAATCATTGCAGTCTCCTTTCTCAAAATATAAATCCTTTATTAATGGTAGGTGATTCAGTTTGGACTAAAATCAAATCATAGGAATATAAAATCATTGAAGTTGGAAAAGACTTCCAAGTCTATGGAGTCCAACCTGTGCCCAACACCCACCTTGTCCCCCAGCCCAGAGCCCTGAGTGCCACATCATTCCTTGGACACCTCCAGGGCGGAGACTCCACCATCTCCCTGGATGGCTGGAAGTTTCTCTGGAAGAGGTCTGAGCCCTCTGATGTTATTTACATTAGTATTTGATAGCTCTAAGCACTCGGCTTACTCTGACTTGTAAAATGCCCAAGTTCGTTCAATCAAACATCGTTTCAGAGCTCAAAAGATATTTAATTGATTGTATAGTTACCACACCGGTGTAACCCCAACTGATGGAAGCAGCTGCTTTTAATTGTCTCTGATGGTCACCTGCCAAAAATTGATCCACATCTTACTCTGAAACCACAGTGCTTACTTTCTAATGTAATTACCCAGGTGAGGCCCAGAAAGGAAAATAAATGCCTGATTATAAATTCCATCATACGTAATCAAGTAATTATCAGTATGAAGCATAAGCCCCTGACCTGTCCTTACAGTTTCTTATTTTTTGTCTATGTTTATGATAGAACAGTGGACTGTATTTTCAGTTCTACAGCAGAGATATTATTTCTGTTTGAATGAGCAATATATACCTGCTGTACATCTTTGAGACCTTCAGTGTATTCTTTTGCTTGAATGAAAGCATGAGGCCCTTTGAGAGTTGTTTTTGCAATATTACAAATACAGTTATTACATCTGCTAACTGTAAATACTTCATGAGGTTTAGAGAGGATGTTATGAATGCAAAGTCACAGGTCTAGTTGCACTTTGAGCTTGACATGTCTCTCCATTTTTCCAAAGTGAACAANTCAACCTGGCTTGTATCTCTGTCTGCTCAAGGAGAAAGGGCCCAAATTACAGGGGAAATCCAAAAGTACCTGATGGAGACAACAGATTAACAAGTCAGTTGCCAGCTCTGCCTGAATCATTGCAGTCTCCTTTCTCAAAATATAAATCCTTTATTAATGGTAGGTGATTCAGTTTGGACTAAAATCAAATCATAGGAATATAAAATCATTGAAGTTGGAAAAGACTTCCAAGTCTATGGAGTCCAACCTGTGCCCAACACCCACCTTGTCCCCCAGCCCAGAGCCCTGAGTGCCACATCATTCCTTGGACACCTCCAGGGCGGAGACTCCACCATCTCCCTGGATGGCTGGAAGTTTCTCTGGAAGAGGTCTGAGCCCTCTGATGTTATTTACATTAGTATTTGATAGCTCTAAGCACTCGGCTTACTCTGACTTGTAAAATGCCCAAGTTCGTTCAATCAAACATCGTTTCAGAGCTCAAAAGATATTTAATTGATTGTATAGTTACCACACCGGTGTAACCCCAACTGATGGAAGCAGCTGCTTTTAATTGTCTCTGATGGTCACCTGCCAAAAATTGATCCACATCTTACTCTGAAACCACAGTGCTTACTTTCTAATGTAATTACCCAGGTGAGGCCCAGAAAGGAAAATAAATGCCTGATTATAAATTCCATCATACGTAATCAAGTAATTATCAGTATGAAGCATAAGCCCCTGACCTGTCCTTACAGTTTCTTATTTTTTGTCTATGTTTATGATAGAACAGTGGACTGTATTTTCAGTTCTACAGCAGAGATATTATTTCTGTTTGAATGAGCAATATATACCTGCTGTACATCTTTGAGACCTTCAGTGTATTCTTTTGCTTGAATGAAAGCATGAGGCCCTTTGAGAGTTGTTTTTGCAATATTACAAATACAGTTATTACATCTGCTAACTGTAAATACTTCACGAGGTTTAGAGAGGATGTTATGAATGCAAAGTCACAGGTCTAGTTACACTTTGAGCTTGACATGTCTCTCCATTTTTCCAAAGTGAACAATTCTATGATGTAAAGGAGTCTGGAAATGGTCTTGAATTTTGACCAGCAGTAATTTTTACCACAAAAGGTGTAATACCATAGGCTGGTATAGAAATACCATTGGGGCCTGCTCTTGGAATATTTCTTTTTATCGCTTTGAAATTTGTGGGATGTGCTGCTCTAATTTGAGAAAAGATATAATTTTCTGGGTTTTTTTTTTTGAGGGAATTTTGTTCTCATTAGTCAAGATATTTTTCTGTGGTTACTGTAGGAAAAAGTGATAAATAAATTATATACATGTCACAGGGGAGAATGGCTCCTCTTCAACTACAGTTCTGTGTCAGGCCATTTTAAACACACAATATGAATAATTTAAAGCCAAATTATATTTGTTGTACTTTACTAAGCATTGTTATCAATAATTGTCCTGGGTAAATTTAAACTACCACAATAATATCCCTGTGTTTGCCTATTATAGAATGGGGTGAAAGGGACGTTTAAGATCCTCTCATTCCAATCCCCTGCCCATAGACCTGGTTGCTCAGAGCCCCGTCCAACCTGGCCTTGGACACTTCCAGGGATGGGACTAGTCCTCTAAATCTGCATTTTTCTGCCAAGACCTTCCAGCTGAGTTCTCCAGCCTTCAAAGCCTAGAAACTGCAGCACTTCGTATTCAGAGAGTACTGGACCAGCGAGCACTGAAGTCTGACATGGTTTTTCTTGTGCAAGGATGAGCTCACCTCCACACAGGAATGATATATTTGTATTTATTTCCTAATTAATTTAACAAGGCTCTAATACCAGTTTGTCACTATAATGCAATGTATCAGTAAATATGAAAAATGGGAGGGATACGTGACTTTGAAACTCTTCTTGGGTAGAAATTAAATTAGTGCTCTTCCATTATGCTTTTTGTATAGCCTGTTCTCTGTGTGCATCGAATTGCCATTAACATGGGGGTTTTTTTGTGTGTTAGTAAAGTATAAACAGACACCTGATTGCAAACCCAACATGGATGGATTTTATAGCTCAGTGGAAAGCATTTAGCTTCAGTGTCATGACATTTCTTCTCTCAGTGCCACTAATCTTTTAATCTATTTAGCAGCTAGAACATTCCAGAAAACCATACTGTCTCTGCAAGGAAAACATCCATGTGCAAAGTAAATCTGCTTGCTATCAATGCTTTTTGGCTTTCCCCTCCCTTTTTATACTGGTAGCCTTAAAAAATAGAACTAATTTCCCATTCCTTATACCGTGATTTAGATATCCTCTTATTTTTCCATTTTGCTGCATGTTCATTGCAGGAACTGTTCCATTCCAATGTTTCTGCAGGTTATTGTCCCATCTTCGTATTTATTTGAAAATAAAAGGTGATTTAAACCTGCAGCATTCTTAATTGGCTGAATACATTCAATTGCTTTGTGCTGAAACACTCTTCTTGGCTCCCTAGATCAGATTCATTGCAGGTACCTGCTGCTGCCAGGCACAGCTGAAGTTTCCTGATCTTTTTTATATTTTTTTCTTCCACTAGCTAGGGCTATTAAACCTAGGTTTGATATTTATTTTTACTTTTTTTTAATTATTATTATTATTTTTATTTTTATTTTTTTGATTTTCCAGGCAGCTTCAATTTGCAAAGGCTGAGCAGGTCAATCCATTGTCCTTGCTGGTGGCCCAAGATGCTGCTGCCCTGCTGCACAATAGGCAGCCTTTGGGGGTCAGAGCCTGCATGTGGCTGATAACGGCGCTATTCCAGGCTGGAAAACACTGGGATTAGGGAGCTTCAGTTCTGCCTCAGCGTGGGGCTGGAGCTCGGTGGCAAACCCGAAACGTGCCACGCTCAGGGATCTCTTCTGTCTGTCCCATCGTTTCCTATAAGGATGGAGGCTGCAAACTCGGGAATCAAAACGCTGCTGCTTGCTTTTTAATATTTTTTAATTTAATGTTCTTGAAAACTATAACCAATAAGATTGAAACCTGTAATAAATATGAGTATGTGAGTGTGAAGGGGACAGATTGCAGATTCTCATCTGTACATGCAGCGTCTGCACAATCCCGCTGTTCCCAACCTGTGCTTCCTGATTTCCTTCCACATGGATCCACCATCCTCTCCCTGGCCCTGGGATGGACCAAGCCTTTTGTAGAACCATAGAACCATAGAATCAACTGGGTTGGAAAAGACCTCTGAGATCATCAAGTCCAACCCTTGATCCAACCCCATTCTGAATACTAGGTCTTGGCACTGAGTACCACATCCAGTCTCATCTTAAAAAGCTCCAGGGATGGTGAATCCACCACCTCTCTGGGCAGGCCATTCCAAGGCCTGATTGCTGTCTCTGTAAAAAAATTTCTTCTTGATAGCTAATCTAAACCTCCCCTGGCAGAGCTGATGCCCGTGCCCTCTTGTCCTATTGTTGGTTGGTGGGAGAAGAGACCGACCCCCACCTGGCTACAACCTCTTGTCAGGTGGTTGCAGAGAGTGGTGAGTTCACCTTTGAGCCTCCCCTTCTCCAGACCGAACAAAGTCCAGCTCTCTCAGCCTCTCCTCATAGGACTGGTGTTGAAGTCCTTCCACCAGCCTTGTTGCTCTTCTCTGGACCTGCTCCAACATCTCAACATCCTTCCTGAACTGAGGGGCCCAACACTGGACACAGCACTCAAGGCGTGGCCTCACCAGTGCTGGTTACGGGGCAAGGATCACTGCCCTGGTCCTGTTGGCCACGCTTTGGCAGGAATGGCAGGAAAGGTGCTGGGGGTTGGGATTGCAAGCTGGGTGTGAGGCCACAGCATGTCCTGGCACTGCTGGGTCCTACAGCAGGTCACTCTTGGACAGGAGGATGGGCAACCACAAGGAACGAGCCTGGATGTGAAGGAGAACTTTTCCCCCATGAGAACAGCTGGGTGCTGGAGCAGGTTGTCCAAAGAGTTTGTCCTGTCCCCATCCTTGGAGGTTTTCAAGACCCAGCTGGAGTCTCAGAGCTGGTCTTGCTTTGAGCATGAGGTTGGACTGGAGACCACCCCAAGTACCCCATGTTCCTATCATCTTTTCCCTTTGAACACCATGAAAATAGTATTTGAAAACATGATTTTGAAATAGATCTGAAATATTAAACTGTCTTTGAAATGTATTTGACACTATTTTAAATCCTATGAAAATAGTGTTGTAAATAATCACCTTGAGCCTAACTAGTGCTAGATGGAAGAAAAAAAATTTGTAAGTCAAATGTGGGGGAAGATTTATTATTTCTACAGATTTAAAACAGAGTTTCAAGTGCTCAGGCTATGTACAGCCAGGTAGGAACCACAGAGAACCTTATAAATGGGTTTTACAAAGCATGGCCACTTGTTGGAGGACATAAATATGGGAAATCAGACCTTTTTTTAGGTTTGGAGAGGGATTTATATCGTGACTCAAACAACAGGGAATTCAAGCAGAGTTGGGAACCATCTCGGACCTGCAAATTATAACTAGAATACCTGGTTAGAAATGTAAAATTATAATGGCAGGAGCCCAAAGTTTATTAAATGCTAAGCAAGACTGAGCAGCACAGCAGCAGAGGATAAGCTTCCAAGAATCTAAACAGGCAGAAATGAATAAGTATATGTGTGATGTAGTGGAAAGAAAGCAAATTTTAGAGCAACCTAGAGTACTCTACAGTCTAGTTATTTGTATTACGATAAAAGGGGGGAAAAAAGTGTAATAAAATAACTTTATGAAGAGCTTTTGTGAAAGTAAAAGATAAAGCAGCCAATAAATCAAGATATGTGGTGAAAACAGAACAGAAAGGGATGGTTTTGAAGTCTACTGTTGGGAAAAAAAAAAGGAGTGTACAGGAACAGCTTTTACTGGTGGGAAAAAGATCAAAAAGAAAACGAAAAAAGATCAAAGAAAGATCACCATATTCTAGAAACCTACAGAATAAAAATCAATCACTTCGTATGAGCAAGCATGCCAGAAGAAAAATAAAGATTAAACTGAAAATAGTTCCATTAATAAGGGAAAAAGGTAAAACACTGATGAGTTTAGGTGTTTAAACTAATTAAGGGCTTCAAGAAATATCTTCATGTGGAGAAATATGGAACACGGACAGGAATGAACTGAGCATATCTGGTGTTTTAATCTGAAAAAGGCGATGTCTCTTTTGTGCCATTGACACTTACGGTTCTCTTCTCCACTTCCCAGTAAGTTTAGGGAACCCAGTGCCTCTGCAGGAATGTATTCCCAAATTCCTTATTGCTTTGACCAAACCTGCAGCATTCCTGTGATACTACAAAGCCAGGGAATTAAACCCGGCCACTCTGGTCAAATAAACAAGGGGGGAAATTCATGTTTGCTGGGTTATTACTGCCGGGTGCGTTGTAATTTCAAAGTGAATGTATATTTTCGGTGGGTTATGTGCTCAATAAAGCTACACCATCATAAATTAGGGGGAAAAAAAGGCAGGGTTGCTGCAGACTCCTCAAATTGAGGACTGGCGGACTGGTCATAGCTTATAAAATGGGAGAAATGCTGAGAGCTGTTTAACAATGCTGTAAAAGTAGAATTAAAAGATGTTTGCTTCACAGAACTCCTGTTTTATTAATGCTTTGGCTACACTCATTGAACAAATTAATCTTAGGGGAATTAAATCAGAATTTAATAGACTGTAGTCTCACAGGAGCAATGTACATCTGCATCCCTAGACCTCTCAGTTTTTAAATGTTGTGTTTTCTTTTGATTTTTTATGATGTTTCATCTTCAAAAACACTGATGAGATATGGTTTGGTGTGACTTGAAGTTGGTAAAGGAAGGAGAAAATTAGTTCAGTTACTCTCGTGGAATTTTTTATTTATTTAGATGAATGGTGATGAACAGACAGGGACTTCAGCACATGGTTGCTATTCCTGAAGAATAAATTCAGGACATGATTCCTGTTAAGGTTTTTGGCTCCATGTACGTGTCGGAGCAAAGTCTGTTGTATAAACCTCAGCTGGGTTCTTGTTAATGAGGATTTATTAATGAGCTTGAAAAGCAGTGTTCCAAAGCAGTGTAGTCAAAGCCCTGAGTAATGGGAACAATAAACAGGAAAGACACAGACTTAACAAGCAAGAAATTTTGTGATGTCTTACAAAATTACTGACCGAACTGTTTTTAGGAAATTGTGCAACTTTAATTAAATAAGTCTCGATATCATTTTTTGAGAGGTCATTGGAATGGCATGAATGCAAACACTGAGGTGAGTTGAACAATTTTCCCAGTCATTAGACAGAAAGGTTGACCACCCCTGGAAGTGTCCAAGGACAGGTTGGATGGAGCTCTGAGCAACCTGGTCTAGTGGAAGGTGTCCCTGCCCACGGCAGGGAAAGTGGAACGAGATGATCTTTAATGTCCTTTCCAACCCAAACCAAATTCCATGTTTCTATAATCCTTTTCTGTCAAATGAATGGACTCCAGCGATCCTGTCAGCCTTTTTGATAACATACAGTCTGTTCTGGCTTGGTTTTGTACCTTTAACCCTAGGCAGAAACCAAAACTGTATTTCAAATGTCCCCTTGCAATCTAGTTTATTCTAACTTTAAATCAATCGATCCAAATCCATTTTTTCTGAAGTTTTGCCCCTCTGAGTTCTCCTACAGTGTCATCTCCCTGGTCACATTCCACCTGTTCCCTTTGTGCTGCCTGCCGAGAATCAGCCAGGAATGTAAATCCTCACTCTATCCCCCTTCCCTACCTTCTTATTTGTATTTCCAAAGCAAAAGATCTGCTGGAGGGAGAAAAATAAAGTTGTACAAGAGGAGGACTAGAAATCCTTTTAAAGTTTTCCTTGAAATCGGCAAGTTCTCAGTATGAAACAGTTAAACCTGTGAGGATATGTTGACAATATATATAATAATATTAATAATATTATAATAATAATTATTATACTACAATAATAATAATGCTCAACTAGAGTCTTATTAAATAGACAGACGTAACAGTACTGAGTTAAGAGACCAACAATTAAATCATATTTAAATTCCTGGGAAATAAAGACTAGGAGGGAAACAGCAGTAGCAGGAGAAGAAAGTATAATCCCTCCAATCGGTGCCTGATTATCAGTGATGAGGAATCTCACTACACTAAATTGTATCTGTCAAAAAACATCCGAGGAAAATAAATTGTGAGGTGGCTTTTTTTATGAGAGCTGGGAAAAAAGCAATCAAGGCAAGTTTTCTTGATTGTGTCTAAATAAAATCAGCACAAAATCTGTTCCTAGACCTCAAGTGGATAATTATGGGATGAATTTTTGGGTTCAAAACCTCCAGGTCTAATAGCAGAACAACATAAGGCAAAGACCAGCTGGCATAATTTTGTTCTCCCTGGCATGTTTCTTTTTTACACTGGACTAATTTAATGTATTTCTTTGAAGCTATTTGCAAACAGCGGCAAGTTTTAAGTTGTTTCCCGAGCACAGGCTTTTAGTTTTCAGGTGGGCATTTTGAGCAGACAACCAAGATTTTTCTTCGGGAAAAAAAATTTCCTTTTTATTTTTCTTCAGCTGTTCAGAGGAGGAGGAAAACCAGAGTTGTGTGTGAAAGGAAAGCACTCACTGGGTGGGACTGAGAAACAACAGCAGCGGATCTAATGTTCTCCAGTTCATTGTTCTTACCCTCAATAAATATTTACCTTCAACTGACACTCTAAATTTGTCCTGAGTCAGATTCCACCTGACACAAATAATTTGGCTTGAGCAGCTGAAAAAAGGAGGTTATTTTCTATATGGTGAAAGGCTGCTCAACCAAAGCTGGTTATAAAATGAGACCAGAGAAGCTCCAGATGACCACAAATGATGAAACAGTAACCCTGTCCCTGTGCCAGCTGAACGATTTTGGACATTACTGTTTCTCTTGTATGATTGCTGAGATGTGAACAGTAAAATTGCTGCCTGACATGTGTAGAGCTGTGTGTCCAGGTTGGGTTGATTCTCTCAGCTTCCCAGGATATGGTCAGCTCTGCTGTGTGGTCAGCTCTGCTGTGTGGTCAGCTTTGCACGATGAGACTCTAAATATGAAATATTTCCTTTGAAGCAATAATGAAAAAAAAAGGCTCATTTTGATGTTAGATTACTTTGGGATGTGATAGTCAGCAGAATTTTCATAGATGAGGCAGGGAAGACTTAAAACCATCTGATGGGAAGGATTTTGAGAACTGGATCTACCAACAGAGGACTGTAATGTAGAAATGGCATTTGTGAGATGTGGGAGGGGGGTGGTAGCAACATTTTAAGCTTCCAGGTCATCTCTAGTTTCTCCCTCATTGCTGGGTGAGTTTGTGCTTTCCCTTAAAAATCCCCCCCCAAATTCCTTCTCCCTGTGAAAGTTATTTTATGGTGAGTCTATGCTGCTGTTTTCTTCCTATTCTTCACATTATTATTGTGAGATAATCACAGGAAAGACACTGTGGTTTGTTCATACAGCAACATGTACAAGAACTGTAATAGCTGAAAGAGTTATTTCAGGACACATCCATCAGGCTGTGATGAATCAAACCATACCTTTAGGGCAGCAGCAAGGCTTATTAATTGCTACAAGCATAGATTTGGGAAGAAAATATCAGCAGTCTTTATTAAAAGCTGTGATAATGATACCTTTGAGGCCACCTTGATTACCCTCAGAAATGTGATGGAAGGAAAGTCATCAAGAAAACTTCTGTGACTCACATTTCCTCAGACTTATTTTAAAACCCTTCTTCAGTACCTAGAGTCAGTTTCAATGCGTATTTTAGAGAAAATATTTTTGTCAAGTTTTCCTTTCCACGAGGCATGAAAACTAAATATCCATTGTGTTGAAGTAAACTAAATATCCATTACGTCGAAGTTGTCCCTTAAATTCTTAGGCCAGTCAAAGTGAAAACCTACATAAAGTCACGAAAATCAAGCACCAAAGTGCAGGCTTTATTCTCTTGTCTGAGCTGTTGGATTGGTTGTCATCTTGAGAAATGGAGTTGTCCTTTCATCCAAGCACCATTTTACGCACATAATAAAAGTGATTTCCACCCAGTAGTCACATCCAGCCATTGGTTCATAAATTCTCACCAAGCCCATCTCGTTGTCCCTGATGAAGGACGTTCCTTTACTTAAAGCCAAGAGCAATCGGGTATTAAAATCACTTCCAGCAGGCACTCACACGGTGAATTATGAAACAAACAACTGCAGGCACAAGAATTAACAGAGAAGAGCTGGATAGAACAGCTCAACCAAAGCAGCCTTAGCAGCTAAACTTTTATCTGGCTGTGATGTCTTCTGAAGTAAAATATAAAGCTCCGTGTGTGCATACATATATAAATAAATGTATGGGCACATGAAAGAGCAGTGCTTCTCAAAATATTTCAGAAAATAATTTCACTGTGAGAGACAGATGAAAGCCTTTTGGCAATGTTATTCGTCAGGGGATGATGAATAACCTCAAGCATTACTAAAAGAAGAGTGAAATCAGGTGATAGTAAATAATAGTAATCATACTGCAGACTGATTACTAGACACCTACTCAATAAACCTGCTTTATTGCAGCAGAGAAACTACTTTCCTGGAGCAGTTATGACCACTGCTAAATCACATTTCTAAGTAATGTGTCAATTCAGATTCCATAAAACCTTACTGCTCCGACTCAGAACATGGTGTTTTTTAAAGATGCAGTTAAAGCGTGGCCAGATAGGGTTGTCTCTCTCTGGAAGTTCTTATGGGGCTCTCAGCAATTTAAATCGAGTTTAGAAAGCTCTTGATGTCATTGCCTGAAGTTTTATTGCATAAAAACAACCTATAAAGTTCTTTTAATGCTTTCTGCAGGTTGTTTTTCCACCTTAGAAAACCACTTCGTGCTTCACCGGGTAACGCTGGAAGGGAAGGGGTGGTTGCTGTGCTGGGGTGGTGGGACAGAGGAGGAAGTGGCACATTGTCTGTCATGGAAAAGGTCCATCTTCTCCACTGGTACAATCCAAAGGAGGCATCTTGGTCTCCTCTCTTGAATGAACTACAGGTGACTGATTTCACCTCCCTGATCTATGGCACCTTCCTTAGAAAACCTTGTACCCCCTCTGGGAAAGGTCCTGCTCTCTCCATTGAGTGGATGGCACCCACCTGGTCACCTCCGACTGCAAAAGCTGAGGTGGATCTCATTCCATGGGTTTGAGGTGGTTCTCTGCTGTAACTGCACACAAGATTGGGTTGGAAGACTTCGGTCTGGACCCCTTTGCTGATGTTTTCCATGGTTGCAGTGTGATCCTAGCCTGACGTTGATGGGGCAACCATTTTCCTGGAATTTTGGCCAGTGGGGCTTCTCTCTTCCTTGGGGATGTTCAGCCAGCCCAGCTTCTGGTGTCATTTTTTGGCTGCCCTTGGTCAGAGTAAGCAAACAGATCTTCCCAAGACTCGCTCTGTGCCCTTGAACCCCTTAGACCAATCACGCAGGGTGTCTTTTCTTCCTTTTGGGATAGAAGGGCTGACGATCCCTTTGGTGACATGAATTCCCCAGCAGATGGAAAGGAGTGGGAAAGAACAGCTTTTCCTCTGTTTCCCCACCTCGGTAGTAAGTGACTCCGGAGGGCAAGGGAATGCCAGTGGTCGCCTGCTCAGAGATCTATATCCTACGTAGGGAATATGACATGACTTGTTAGACAGATGTGACAGGGCCAGGGAGAGATGGGAGAGAGTTACTGGGAGCAGAAATGGGAGTGTTTATATGTGGGGGAGGGAATTCAGTGCCTTGGAAGAAAATGCCACTACAGGGGAGAAAGGAGTGGAGGTGGACAAGTTGAAAAGGAATGGGAAAAAGACCATTTCGAAAAACAGCAGAAAATTGGGAAAACAAAATCTGATGGAAGTAAAACCAGACTGGGCTGCTGAGGAAAGGAAGAGTTTTAAGGAGGAAAAACACCTTTGAGGAAATAAGAGTTGCAGGATAATGACAGAAGTTCCTAAATTGAGGAGAGACTAACCTAAAGGGTAAATAATGTCCTAAGAAAAAGGAGGGAAGGCTCATAAAAAACTGAATACTAAATGGAAATTACTGAAATTGAAAGGCAGATTTCTAATTTGATAGAGCGGTAAATACCACATTTTATAATAATAACTTGAAGTCTGTAATAACATCACAAGCACTGCAGAATTTCAGTGTCTTGACAAAATGCTACTGAAACTTCCCTAAGACAATAAGTCTCTGATGCTCTGATTAGTGCCAGGGTGTTAGAGGAGCAAAGGAAATCCTCAAACTTTTGGCAGCATTTTAGGGGTCCCACTTGCACATCATGATGTGGCTTAAGGTTCAGTGAACCTTCACACTTGACCTGGTGTCCAGTAGGGAACCAATTTAGGGAGCAGGGCACAGATCCATTAAATATGATATTAAGATATACGGACTAGGACTCATGAAAAAACCCCAGCTGCTCTTCAGGGACTGCAAACTCAGACTAGGAGCTAATCACAGATGCTGGGGGTGGGGTTCTCATCGGAATAGTGGGACAGCCAGGAAATTGGAATGGTCCTTTATGGTGCTTAAAAAGATGAGCTGTTTCTGTTGTGCCTTCTGTGCTACTTTTTCGTTTGGTTGGGGTTTTTTTCTGGGCTGGGGAGTGATGGTGTTATTTCATAAGAGTTTCCAGTCGCAGAAAGAGACCTCCAATCTCTTAATTTTTCTAAAGATCAGATTGGTTGCTCTGTTGCATTGAATTCAAGAACCTGAGGAACAGTGTTAGGATGAAAACAACACAAGAAATCTGATTAATTAATGGTCATGTGATTATGTTGCCCTTAAGCAATATCTGCAAAACTTTCATAGTTATGTAATATTTTAACCATAGTAACAAGCACTTCATTGTTTGTCTCACACCTTCATCATATAGTAATATTTTAATCATAATAACAAATACTTCACTGCTTTTTCAAACTTGACAGTTTCACATGTTTTTACTCCTTCTGTGTTGTTTGCTTTCCATGCATAAATAGCGTTTTTATTGCCTTGGGTCTACAAGATCAGTCATTTTATGACCTTAATTGCGTGCCTTAGTAGAGCAGAAAACAGAACAGGAGCTGGTTGGCGTTGTTAGTAATGATAAAAATTATAAGATTATAACAATGCTTAGTTATTATAAGATTTAACTGTATTGTTTAACCCTTTCATAGTGTCACATCTGTCTTTGAGGACAGATTTCCACTCTGGGGGCATCTTCAACGAGGCAGGAGGGAAGAACTTTGTCATGAGCCAGCCTTGCTCATCCTGGGATGTGTATCCAGGACTGCAGGTCCTGACTTGGAAGGGAAACAAGGGGAAGGAAAAACCTTGAGCTGTCCCAGCGCAACTTAAATGTGCCCTGAACAAAGCACTTGGATTTGATAAGAATGGTTCAGCTTGTTTATGCTATTATTATTATTGTTATTGTTATTATTATTATTATTATTATTATTATTGGAAATTTGAGCAAATATTTTATTTTGAGGAGCTTCAATGAACAAAAATATTGGGGGGGTGTTTGGATTTTCCCCAGAGTTTTCTGTTTTACAGTCTGTGTTATTCTGCAGTCTTTGATCCTAAGCCAAGGTTTATTTTAGGGCTGTCCAGCAGTCCTGGAGAAACTCTTCTAGAATAAATGAGACTTTTTCCCAGTAGTCACTGTGGTTGGCATCTGCACTGAATCCAAGAGGAAAATCAGAAGCTGGGATTTATCAGTCATGCCTGGAGTTCCTGACCCTCTTTAAGCCATCTAGAAAATCTGGAAGATCCTTGATTTTGAGTAAAATGAGCAGATGTGCAGGTCTCACTTTTACTGGTATTTTTATTTGCTTTTCCTCGGGGCCTGAGAGGAATCTCAGCAGTTGGAGGTTGGAAGCCAAACTCAGTTTGGTGTCGTGGTTCTCTCTTTTGTTTTCCCAATTCTTTTTCCTCTTCCCCCCCTGTGGATTACAGTTATTTTTTTGACAGAAATGTGGTGTAATTTATGGGATCTTTGACATTATTTGGGATAATCTGCCTACAACAAGCCTTGCCACATGGACAAGAGTGAAGCTGCTTTTTGTGTTTATGTCAGCTGTGTATATTTGTATATATTTTGGATATTGTATGTCCATCTCACTGTGGTTTATTAAACAGACATCTAACTAATTTTTTTTTTTTCCTAAAATAAGTCAGTGAGGTTAAGTTTGAGGTACACAATGGAACTGATAATTAGCACTGAAAAAAAAAAATATGCCTGGACAAAAATTATTTTGCGTTATTCGTTGTTTCATTTTTTTTATAATGTGTAGTGGGTGTGAAAAATGGAATTAATTATTAGAAGAAATGTCCTGCAGAGCATTAGAGGTCCTTTTTGTTTTGTTTTGTTTCCTAAAGAAACATAATTTTAAAATTTATTTCTTGAAAATGCTACTAGGTACATAATTATCACCTGCATTAATGATGGATAGGATCTCATTTAAAAGTATGGAAGTATAAAATCAGGATTTTAAAAATTAGTGTGATCCTACTAAAAGGTCCCATTCAGAAAGCCCCTTCTTGCCCAGGAGGTATGGACATAATGTGCTTTTTTAGCGCATCTGTTACAAATTTTTGTTAAAAAGATTATTTCTCTGATCAGCAAGGCATGTGCGCAGATAAAAAGAGGATAAAAAAAAAAATCAAATTAAACAGCTTCATTTGAGACAAAGAGGTTATGAGGCCGCAGACATTTGCCCTGCAGGATGTGCTGCTCTGTAGGTTTACACACTGAGCCTTTAGCTCTTAAAATGCAGCCTGGCATTTTAATTGGAATTACAAGCTGGCAAAGCCAGTGGGCTTAGGCACAGCCCTGGATCTCAGCACTAATTCTCCAATAATCTTCAGCTCCAGACCCAGGGGTGGATCCCTGTAACTCTTCTTTTGGTCATCTTTTCACATTGTAAGTAAAATAAAATTTTATTTAAATTTAAGCTGGTAGAGCTACCCGTGCTTAAAACCCAAAAATAATTAAAAACGGTTCTTCTCTAGTTTTTGCTCATTTATTGAAAAGCAAGCAACTAAAATAAGAATAGAGATGGTAACAACACCTGGTAATGAAAGTCTTTGAGGAGGGGGGAAAAATGATGTCACCTGCCATTCTCATGAATCCCTCATATACTGATCTTCATCATAACTCTTAACTGAGGAATTGTAGAGATGGTGGTGCTTACACGTTGCCCAAGATGACATTTAATAGTTTTTGTGTTAAAAGGAAAAAAATTAACCCCCTAAAAATGTGTTGAAGACAAACTTGTAACCTGGACTACACCTTTTGAAAGATCAAGAAACCATTTAGAATAATCTGTATGCCAGGCAGACAATTTTTTTTTTACTGCCGCGTTAAAAAATGTGCATGTTTATTTTACAGAGTTGATTATTAGTTGTAACATCTTACTCATCTTTAAATATTTTACCAGTTATTTTTAAAGCATCTGCATTAATTTGCTGCATAAGAGATCCCAGGAGACTCGATGCTTGGAGCTTTTTTCAGCGGTTTTGATGTGTTTTAGAGAAAGCTTGAATTTTACTTTTTTTTAAAAAAAAAGGAATTTCTTTTCTCTCTCCAATATAATGTTCTGCTTGAAATAAATTTGGGAGATTCTGTAGAGGTCCTGTGAGCTGAGGGGGCTCAGCCTGGAGAAAAGGAGGCTCAGGGGGGACCTTCTTGTTTCCTACAACTCCATGCCAGGAGGTGGGAGCTGGGGTGGGGGGTAGGCTCTGCTCCTGGGGAACAAGTGATGGAATGAGAGGAAAAGGCCTCAGGCTGTGCCAAGGGAGGCTCAGGTTGGACGTCAGGAAGAATTTCTCCATGGAAATGGTTGTTAAACATTGGTAGGGGCTGCCCAGCGTGGTTTGGAGTGCCCAGCCCTGGAGGTGCCCAAGGGAGGTTTGGAGTGCCCAGCCCTGGAGGTGCCCAAGGGAGATTTGGAGTGCCCGGCCCTGGAGGTGTCCAAGGCAGGACTGGCCATGGCACTCAGTGCTCTGGGCTGGGGGACAAGGTGGGCATCGGGCACAGGGTGGGCTTGACCATCTTGGAGCTCTTATCCAACCTAAATGATTCCATGATTCTGTGATTTCCTGCTCTCTTTCTCAGTTCTACAGCACTCCCTTTTTTATGAAAATGGTTACATATAATATTAAAGAATGAAGGGGAAAAGATAAGCAGCAGCAAGGGTAAGAAGTACTCTGGTCACCTGTAAAGAGGAATAGAGATCTAAAAGAATTAAAAAAAAAAAATTAAAAGAGAAATTTAAAAACAAGAAGAGTGAGCCCCTAAAAGGAAATTTCTCTTGGCAGATGTGCAGGTTTTTCCCCTCTGCAGATATAGATTCCTTTGGAAGATACTCTGAGTGATGTTTCAATGAAGTGCTGTAGTTGGCGTGTGGGCAAAGTGCTGACATTGACCGGTCGATGTTAGTTATTCATCCCATGAATTGTTATTTAATTGCAGACTATTGCTTTCTATCCAGCGATTGAAACTAATCACAGCTAGCAAACAGAATAAATTAAAAAGAATGCAAGCACAGCCGAATGAGCGCGACGCTTGAGACAATTTTGGAGCCGCTTGGTGTACTGCAGGTATTCATTCATCAGAAAGAGGTGGACATGATGCCACCCACACCAAGGACTCTGGCCTTGGGTGACCCGTTTGGTGGCTGACACTTCCCTTTCTCCCTTCCACCCGTCTGTAACCAAATCTCTGTTCTCCATTGCGCATAAATGAAATTATTTGCTCTGCTCCACTTGTAGCACGGCATGCCAAATACCTCCCATCCTACTCCACTGGCCCAGTTTCTCCAGTTTGGGGAGTCCGTGGAGCACTGGAGCTCAGCGGTGGGTCTTCTTGCCCGGCGTGAACTTTAGGAGTAAATGTCAGCAAGCTCTTAAGCTACCAGTGGATTTCTCATCAAAGTTTAAGACCCTGGTTAAACCTCTTACTGCTGCCACGGTGTCCACCCAACATGCTGTATGTATTTCCATTTTAGAAGATAAACACAGAGCAATAAAACAAGGGCACAAGAAGTGCTGTGATCTTAGAAGTCTTTGAATTTCTCTAATATAAACTGTCCATAAGAAGCTTTGTCCTCTTAATCCTCGCTGGTTTTCGGACAATTTGTTGTCTTACAATTAAGTGCAGATGGTTTGAAGCTGTAATACTGATAAAAGAAAAAAAAAAAAAAAGATTAAAAAAAAAAAAGATGCTTAGGATTGCTTCAATTTCCGGGTTGGATTTTATCAGTAATCCACGTCTGAAACAGAAGAAATCTGGTTTTATCTGATCTTTAATGCTCGTTTACAGATAGCTGACATATTTCAGTGATTACAGCATGTGCATGAAATAATACCATTATCATATTTGCTGCTGGAATAAAGCTGTAGGAAGGCTGCACCACAACATCCAGCTCTTCAGGCTGTGCCTCTTGTGGCATAACTCACCATTTAAACTTCATTTACCCATGCGAGGCAGGGCTTCTGACACAGGGGAGGTTTGATTTTACAGCTGGAATATCCCTGTCAAGAAATTGGGTGACATCTGGGCAACTCTTCAGGATAATTATTTAATGTGGAGAAAACCAGCTGAAGGCTCAGAGAGTGACTCACTCGCCACCAACATTTTAGGAAGTTCTTCCTTTCTTGTCTGCAAACACAGACATGAGGAAATGTGTCAGTGTTAAGGCTGTGTAGCACTTTTAGTTGTTGTCAAAGCAGGATGGGAATTCCTGATAAGTTTCAGTTATCACCTTTGCTCTGAGTCTATAATAGATATAATATATTTGACATTTTAAGGTGTTACAAGAAATCCTCTCCCTTGGTATTTCCTCCTCTTACTGTAGACAATCCATTCTCCGTTCACTCTCTTTCAACAAATAGTTGAGAGTTGGTCTTTATTTGTAGCTGAGCTGAGAGAGGATGAAGAGAAACCAGCACTTTCAACAAGCCCTCAAGTTTGGATGTGGCTTTGGCTTTTCCGTGATGTTTGAAGGCAGTGATTCCCAATGTTGGGTGTGTAAGTTAATAGGGATGGGGGATAGAATAAATGGGGATCCAAGTAACCATCCTCCAATATTTTTACTCATGCTGGCCTTGTGAAAATTTAAATTTTCAGATCCCTAAGGCCTTTGCAGGTCTTTGCAAGAGAAAAGCTTTTGTTTCAGCAGGAACCCACTGCACACACATTCAGTGTCACTTGTTTGAAATCTCATTTTGCTTGGGTCTGATGGGTACCAAGGGAGAAGGTACAAACCACCCAAGAAGCTGATGCTGATTTAGTCCTCACGTTCAAAGCATTCTTTTGGTGAAATATATGCATAGAGGTGTTGAAGGTCGTCTTTTCTGATGGACCAAAAATGGGAGGTTTTATAGCTAAAGATAGAAATGTTGTTTCTTATTAATTGAAGATCTTCTTCTTTAATGTTTGGACATCAAAATTGAAAGGGTTATTTGATGTGAATTTGCTTTTCTTTGCTAACTTGCAGCATTGATCTGCGAGAAATTTTGTTGATGCTGTTCTGAATTGGTTGACATCAGCGATTTTATAACACATGAGACCCAATTAGCCCTTTGACTGCTTCTGGATGAGGAGGAGCAGGGAGTTGCTTAGGGAAAGAACCAGCAGAGGGAAGTCCACAGATAAACAGCCAAGAGCATTTGGAACAAGCTGAGTTGGAGGATCCCTGCTCCCTGCCCTCTCCTGGCAGCTTTCCACACCGACAGGTGCTCAAAGTCCAGAAAACATGGGAGCCTTTCACTGCTGCCCTGCAGCACCAGCCATCCATGGTGGCAGATTCCCTTTGCTGCCCTTCCAGGCTGGCTTGAGCTCTCCTCCTGATTTCCATGCTGCTTTGGGGCATCCCTGCGGTGTTCCTGCCATCAGCTCCAGCTTTGAACACAAAGTGAGGAAAGTCCCCCTTCCCTTCATCATCGTGGCAGTGGGGATGTCTCTCACTTCTGTCTCTATAAGCAGATCCTGAGCATCTATTTACTCCTCACTTCCTGTGTGTTTTCCAGCTTTTCACTCCTGTCCCACTCCCTGGAAGTGCTGAGGTTCTTAAGATGGGCAAACCATCCGGGATAACGCCCGCACAAATCAGTGCCTTGGTGATCAAATCATATAGAAACCCTAAATGACAACCAGCTTGGGAGGGACTGTTTTTATTGTATTTTTTAATATTCAAAGGCTGCATATCAGAATTATATAGAGAACCTATATATATACATATATACATGTGTATATATGTGTACAGTACATAACTATACACCATATATAAATAATGTGCATATATATACTATATATATGTATACTACATATAGTATATATATGTATAGTACTATATATAGTGTGTGTGTGTGTGTATATATATATATAGCATATGCAGAAACATATACAGAAGCAACACTTGTGGCCAGGGTCTGTGCACCTGGATGTGTTTTCCAGCATCAGCAGACTGGTTCAAAGAGGCAGAGCACCCGTTGTGATGCCATTTCCCCACTGATGGATCAGTGTTTAGGCATCATTCCTGCAAATATACCCATCCAGAGTTTAAAATTCATGCAGAAAGAGGTAACAGCATCATTCCACCTAAATTATTATGAATTATTTTTTCCAAGGAAAAAGAAAAAAAAAAAAAAAAGAGAAATCACTTACCTGGCTTTGCTTTGCCACAAACAAGCCCTGCAACGTGCACAAGGGTTGGCAGGTGACCAAATGTGCGCTTAGTTTTCATTTCAGTTCATGTTTTCAAAGGAAGGAATAGCCATGTTTGGAAAATGCTCAAATGCCCTGGTGAGGAGCACAATATAAAACCAAAAGCTTAAAGATGAGGAAGAACTGGTTTCATTCAGCTACAGTTCACACCTTCAGAGGCAGAGTAAATATTTTAAGAATATTCCTGGGTTTTGATGCCTGACAACTCTCCTTATAAACACAAATAACAGAAAATCAAAAAAGAGAAAAATTAACATTAACAGCAAAATGTTGCCAGAGGCCTGCTGCCACATCCATAATTCATAGGGAGCCTGCAAGGAACTGCAGCTTTCTGCTCTCTTCTGGAGAGGGTGAATCTGTTGTTGTGCACTCCCTTTCCTTGGATTGCTTGCATGTTTTTCCAACCTCATGCACAAACAAAGCTGTATTTTCCCTTCTCTTGGTAAAAGTACTTTTATTTAGTCTAGAACATGATGAATAGAGATTTTATATTCCAAAATGCAGTGGGAGAAAGTGCTTTCTTGCAACTTTAAGGAAACCTCCTCATTTTTATATAATTATATGATGAAAATTCTCATTTTAAGTTCAGACCCACTGTTCTTTAAAGCCACTCTAGTCTGAATTTTGTTTCCTGAGCCAGGTGCAAGTCCCAGAGGCACATTCCCAGCGTCATTGATTCTGGGATCATTTTCAGCATGTGCTGAACAGCGCCGTGGAAAGCGCAGCCAATACCCAGTGTCACGATTGCTGCTCTGGTAGGACCTGCCAAAAGTGGGTTATTTTCCTGTTGGCAGAGAAATCAGGCGAGAAAGATCCCCTGGTCCACTCCTTTCAAGCTCAGTCGGAGCTGTGTGTGCTGCCTTGAAGTACAGATGGTGCAATGGGCATATACATCATGTTTCCTCCAAGGTGTTTGCAACAGCTCTTTGCTGCTTTGCAGTGCTGGATTCCCCTCGCTGTTTCTTGGTTTGCTGAGGGACTGGCACAAAGTTACTTTTTGGATCCTAAATTATTGCTCATTCATCTCTCTCTGGCTTCTTTTTTTTTTGTGTGTGTGTGCTTGGTGCCACTGTGTATTTGGGTATGGGGTTCTGTGAATCTTTTCCACCTGTAGCTGCTTTGTAATACTGCCATGTCTCCAAAGTCATACCTGGCTGTGCACATTTTTGTTATTTCCTTTTTTTAAAAAAAAAGGAAAAATCTGCTTAAATTCCTGTTTCTATGGACACTGCTGAATCTTTAGCCTCTGCCTTGCCCAGTAGCTTGAATTGCTACAGCATCAAGCGTATCTGCTGACCTAAGTCTTGTGCAAGGGAATTAATTGTTTTGTAACGCTGCTGTTCTGTTACAGGGAGAGGCTGTGGAAAGAAATAAGGGGAAATAATGTGGAAGCGTGTTGAGACAAATGCAACGTGTATAGAGTGTGTGAGACATAGCTGGGGTCATTGGGCACTACAGTCTCTTGCTTTAGTGATTTGTGCCTGCCTATAGATAATGATGGCTAATTGAGCCCGAGAAACAGAAAAGGAAAAAAAGCTTCCCATTTTTTCAATTGGAAATTTAAATTAAAATAAACTTTCTAGTTTATCTCAGGTATGAGATTTACAGCTGAGACCTCTCAATTCCACATGCCTCGCTGCCAGGGGTGGAGGGGACACAAATCCAAGCCCGGGCTGTGCAGGCTCCAAAGCCAGGCAGAAAACACCGCGCTGCATCTTTAAGAAGCACTTATTTGGCATTTCCTTCTTTAGTTAAAGATCATTGCCAGGCAGAACTCCCGTGGGAAGAGTGGATGGTTCATTGGGCCTCATGGGGAGGGCGGTAATTAAACTCCGAAGGCAAGCAATGATGTTAAGCTAAAAGCTCATCTTTAAATAGTAATACACTTGCAATGTAAAGTGGAAGGCCCTCGGGTGCCTGTTGACATAGCGTTAGGAGCTGGCACTTTTTTATATAAAAGCTAAATTGAAGAAACTGTTATGAGCTCATCTGCATAAAGCAATATGATTCTGCCTGAGGGTGTGGGCAACAGGGAGTGATTAGCAAAACGTCTTTTTCCCTGCTACTCTGTTGCTCTGCTAACATGCCACTTGTCACTGAGAAATTTGAGATACCATATGCCAACCTGCATCTACAGAGACCCCCTTGCTGATTGCACATTGAAGAATTCCTCTTTAACACATGAGGAGCTGTCAAAAAGCATTGCTGAGACGGCATGAAACATGCTGGAAAGAAAAACCTCGCGTTGCCTTCCCGATTCTTCCTCTTGTGTTGCATCAAGCCCTTCCTAGTCAGCTTTGGATGTGAAACAAAACACATTTACACGGGAAGGACTGGGCGTTCTTTGCTGACCTTCATCCCCTCTTCATCCCATGTGATTTGGACTTGCTTATACAAACCAACCTTCAGGAATTTGGGGCTCTAGTTCCCATGGCAAAGTATGAGCTAGCTTGATTTCCATGGAGATCCATGGTCTGAATTCCTGGGAGCTGCTCCTCCTGGGGCAAGGAGTGGATGCCCAATGGAATGGTATGAATAATTAAGAGTAAGCAAACATCAAGCAATAATGTGATTTCCTGTCATGCCAGTTGCAAAGTTCAATGACTCAAAATACATGAAATAAAGAGTAACGCAAACTTTCTGTTCAAGGAGAAATTTTCTGTTTGGAATATTTTTCCATCTTTACGAAGCAACCTTAATTTTTTTTCCCCCTCAGGATTCTGATTTTCGTGGCTGGTGTTGAGAGGAAGATTTAATTAGAATGTGTAATACGTACATGTAAGCACACATCAAACTCTTCAGAAACATAATACATACTAAGAAAGTTCCCTGCTCACACGTTGTGCCTCACTGTGCTTGTTCCTCTCTGTGAACATGCTGAAGTTGGTCATTTTTATTTTTTTGTTACATGGGAAGGGACCATCTTTATTACACTGCACGCGCTGAAGGTCATTTCCTAAAAGCAGTGCCCTGGACCTTTGAAACATCCTTTTTCAGAATATAAAGAAAACCACTCTTGTATTCGTGGGACCATCCCTGCAGCTGAAATAGCAAACACAGCCTGGCTCAGCTGAGCATCAATGCCTGGACATCCATCATTAACTCATTGATCCTCATTGCGAGGGAGCAAACCCATTTCCATCTGTTCACTGCCAGGTGAGCAGCCTAAAAATGATCCTGTCCGTGATGACAGGATGCCTGCATCTCACATCTAGTGCATAGCTTTTCCTCGGGATGCTCGTTGCAGCAATTAATCAAACATTGGTAGGGTGTTGAGGACGAAGCAGGCTCTCATCTTTGGGAAGTTTGGTTCAAGCATTCGGCAGCAATTCGGGGCACGGCTGGTCTGAAAGGAACGTGAAAGAAGATTCCCTCTCATGAAAAAGGACTGCAGCATAATGACAGGTTCAGCTCGGAAAGCTGGTGTATCCATTATGCCAGCGCATCGAGGGATTCAGTGCCCTAGGCTGCCTGTGTGCTCGGTGCGAGGGGGAGGCTTGTTTATTCTTCTGCCCCTGTCATGCCGCTCATGACAAGAAGAGACATGAAAAGCTCAAGGGTCTAATCAGTTTTTAGGCTCTGACCCATATTTGGAGTTAGCAGGAATTATGAAATATGGGGATTCTCATCTTACAATACCCACAGAACTGCACCGCAGTTGCTCCAGACTTCAGTCTGTGGGGGTGAGAAGTTAGTAGGAACCTCATTTTTGAAAGAAACTAAACTGTAGAAAGGAATGAAATGTAGGTGATTACACAAATGAAAAGATTCAGGGTGTTTTGTTTGGTGTTTTGGTTGGTTAGTTGGTTGGTTTGGTATTTTAGGCCGTTCCAGGTACATTGAAGGTAGCAGGGGGAAATCAGGCAAGTGCACAGGTTGACCCCCAGCATGTCCTAAAGATAAGAACAAGTTGGCTTTGGCAGGGTGGGAGAACAGGCCTGATGACCTACTTTCCACTCTGAGCCATGAGAAACTCCTGCATCTCTTGCCCTCTAATGCTTTCACTTGTCAGCAAGGGTCTGTTCTGCACAGCCAAAGCTGGGAAAGGCGAGCAAACAGAAATACACCCATTGCAATTCCCAATGGATGTCATGGCTGAAATAGTCAGATTCCCTGTTTTGTGAATTTATAAAACTCGTCTGACCATAAAAAGCATGAAGACAAAATCCACACAGTCATGTGGACTCACTCTTTAAATGTACTTTAGTCTTTTCCTGGTGATCCAAGGGCAGAGGGAGCAGTCCTGGAGCAGGAACCGAAGGTGCTCTCAAATATGACAAGAAGGTCCCAGTTTCATTTTATGCCATAGAACTGCTAATTTCCTCTCTGGGTAAATGGTAAGAAGAGGCAGTTTCTGCTGTGGCTTTTCTTTGTGTGCCTTTAGCCTTGATTTTAAAGCAGATTGAGAAGGGCATCTGCTCATAGCACTTGTAAGCTTAGGACATTATATTAAAAGAAAAATATCCTTTAATGTATCATGAGATGAAGCTTAAAAAAATCCTGTTAGTGTCAGGATTTCTCTTATTTCTCTTGTCCTCCCTCTCTCTGTTCTTCTTTTGCTCTAGCGGCTTTGACCATTGATGCTAATTAGTACTGAAAAGGACATTTTTGGCAAGGCTTTTAAATACAGCTTTTATCTTCTCTAGCAACAGACAAAGTTGTATTTAATGGTATTTGACATCTAAGAGTGACTGCAAGGTCTTTTTTTCTGTTGATTTTTTTTTTCTTTCCTAAAGGAGTTCCTTATTCTTCTAATTTATTAGGAAATCAGATGTGCTTTTATTCTCAGAATATTTCTATACTTAGCTGAGAACATGCTGTGTTTATGTGAGTGTACAGTATTGAAAAGCAAATGCTAATTATGTCAATGTTCCACCGAGTGTTCCTTTTATTAGTTTTTCACTGCATATTCTGTTGAGCTACTGCTTTCCATATACAAGTCCGTTAAAATAATGAAATTCTGTCTTTTCTTTCCTGAAAGGTTTTCAGGCAAATCCTGTCCTTACCATCTAGTTATTGACCTGTATAGAATTGTTGTTAGAGAGTTCCAAGAGGCCCTTGAGAGACAGCTGATTGCTGCAGGTATTTCCCACTTGCCTTTGCAGTGGCGTTTTTGCCATAAATCACTGTAACTGTTGTCTTTGGAGGGGTATTTCCTGTGTGGAGGTTGATTTTGGCCAGGCAGCATTACCAGATCCAGATGTAACTGTGCCAGTATTAGATTGCTAGTCCTGCCACTGGATAAAAATTTCTGGAAACAACAGCAATAAAATTCCTGCAGCTTTCAGAAACTGGGAATTTAACAAGAATCCCATTAGTAGACATCTTTCCCTTTCAGTTTGGTGATTGGCATGTCCCAAATTTAGGCAGTCTACCGTTAACTTGCCGTACTTTAAAATCACTTATATTGTGAATTGCTAAAACTCAGCTGAACAGGGTGTAGGACGTGGGGGTGGAAGGAGCATCTCCTGGTAAGAGACGGGGCAGGCAGATTTGAGATTCAGTGGATGGACAGCTCTAGATTTCCCTGCAGGGTGGCAATCAATAAATGCATTTGTCCCTTGGTCATTTCCCTCTCTCATCGCCATAATTCTCCAAAACTGTCTGAGCTCCTCTTAAGACTCGGGTTTTTGGGATGCAGCGGGAGAGCTTTGCAGCAATGCTTGGAGATGTCTGGAGGTCTTCGAAGCCGTGTCCCCACTCCTCGCCCCTCCGTGTCCCCTGGACCGGGAGCGTGCGATGCCGGCGTGACCCCCCCATGTACCCTCCCATGAACTAACTCATGGACATGGCATGTCAGCAAATCCCAGCATTTTCCCCATGCCCTCCAGTCCTCGGCGTGCAGGTTTGACTTTTGCAGCTGGTTCTGCTTCCAGTTAGATTCTGTTATTTTCCTGGGAATTTATTTCTTCAAACAGTTAAGCAGGACACAGTTCCTGAGCCCAGCACCAACTCACTGGGTTCACAGCCTGGGTGTTTCCCCTTAGGCCAGGCTGGTTTGACAACCACAGGGATTTATTTTGGCCAGCTCTTTGGATTACAGCAGATGCATCTGGATTAGAAAGCTGTACACAGGAAATAACAACAACAACATATAATAATAATAATAATATTAATTATTACTATTAGTAATAATAATAATAATAATCATGGCTAGGTTTTGTGAATGAAGATTTGGGAAGGGCTCTACCCACACTTGCAATAATAATAATAATAACAACAACAACAACAATAAACAATAACAACACCAATGATGATGATGATGATGATGATGATGTCATTCAGCTCTCAACTTTCAGTTCCCATGAGGCAACATCCGGGCCCTGTTAAAATAATAATTTCATTACCCCTGGGAAAAGCAAATCTTCAAGGAATTGGTCTTAGGTGGAAATGGTGAGCCAAGCCCTCAGTTTCCATAGTGCCCGTTTGTATTTTTGCACAGACAGAAGGCAAGAGTTTGGCATCACTTGTCCCAAAAAAAGCTTTAGGAATGCTAAAAGGTGTCATTTTGATTGGGACATTAAAGCGACATATTTCAGAATGTGACACCTTTGTTCCATGAATACCTGTGCAGTGAAGAACATGGTCACATCAACTTTTAGCCCCCACAGAAAATTAGCAGATGTTGAAACGTGATTGTTTCTCATGAGCTGGAAATTCAGCATTTTGTTTAACATCAGAAATGGGATATTTTTTGCTGGATTTCTTTTTTTCCCCCAGTTTAATATGTCTATATAAAGTGTGTGATGCACCAGGAGCACATTCTGACTGATGCACAGGCTAATTAATAACTGGCATGCTGTACATAATTGTTCACATACTGAATTAGATATAGAATACTTCCTGTGTGAAATGTAATTACTGTGACTCAATAATCAGGGTGAAAATAACTGTTTTCCCTTTCTATATATAGAACTTTTCTTTGGAGATGAGAATAACACAGTAAGCAACATTTGCCAGGTGGGACAGTCCTTCCATTCTGGAACTGAAATTTGTAGCTGTTAACATCAACTCGGATGTTTAAATGTATATTGCATTGCTGCTTTTGGGAACAGCAGAATTTGGGATAATGCTGTCGCCAGAGTGACATTCTGTCATGCAAAACCTTTAAATGAAGCTTTTTTGAGCCCAATCCAATAATCTAATGGAGTCTCTGAAAAGTCTCCCATTGAGTTAAATAGGCTTTGGGCCATTAGTTTTCAGAGCCACGGTCCTGCCTTGGAGCTTCGCAGGGGTGTGGTAGCTAAAAAATTATCTCCTGTCAGATTGTAGAGCCAGCTTTTCATCCAGCTTTCAGCTGGGATCCTATTTTCCAACAAGTGTATAAAGTGTTCCTATGAAACCAGCGTGCAAACCCAGGTTATATGCCCGGTGTGGGTGCCTGTGCTTAAATTTAAATTTAAATAATGGGGAGTATGGGAAGAGAAGAAGACAAAATGTCTTTCAAAGGCATTAAGGAATCTTTTGCAATAATGAAATACATGTAATCTCAGAGAAGTATGTACATAAATATCTTTGCCAGAAACACCTGAGTTTTCAGTGAATCCATCATAGACAAGCCTAGACATACATTATACATATATATAAGTTCATATATAAAATAGCAGGGAAATTAAATATTTTTCTGAGGAAAGTGTCTTTGCAAATGCTGTTGATTTTTTCATCTTATTGATTGTATCTATTCTTCTCAATAGTAATGAAGTTATTTGCTTTATTTAATAACCAGGATTTCTGCATAAAGATGAGTCTATATATATTTCACCTTGACAAGATAGGAAATATAGCAGAATACTCATTACTATTGGGAATGACTGGACTGGATTGACCAAGTAATTGCTCTGAAGTAAAAAACTCCCATCACCTTTTGCCCAGAGCCAGGGTATTATTTTCAGTTTTGTTGCTCTCTGCAGTGTTACCGTGGTCTTATCTCAGGGCTTTTTAAAATGGAGTTCCACTGCTTGTAGGAGGTAATAAAACACAGTACAAAGCATGAAGACTACTGACATATCAATCAGTGCAATTAGCATGCAAGAATGAAAAACATGAAACATTTATTTTTCATTTAAATGAGGCAAAATTTGAAGGAGCCAGAGATCAGCTTCTTTGAAATATGTAGGGCCACTTACAGGTACAGAAAGCAGGATTTGCTGGAGGGAAATATATGAATATTACTGAGTAGTGCTGAGCTTTTATTTCTCTGGGAAATGGGATGCCCAGGGATTTCCTGGAAACCCCACTGAGTTTGCAGTTCAGTTACCTGCTTATGCAGTCCTTGGGAAAGCATCAGTGGGTTCTGTTATGTATACAGAGACCTAAGTGTGCCTCAAATATTTGGGATGTCTTCGAGTTTGCAAACTGGCAAGGAAATAATTCTTAAGGATCAAGAGGGAATCCCTGATGCTTTAATGAAAAGCTATTTGAGACTGGCTGAGCTATAATCTGCAAAATGTACCATTTCCAGTAGATGTTCCATTCCACAGAGCTTGCATCCTTTTTGACTCTGGTATTGTCCAACTTGTGATTGCCATCTTCCTTTTGTGACCTGAATTAATTGCCAATGTACAATTTTAAGTGCATTTTCCTACATAGAAAGGAACGCTTAAAGAATATTTTTATCCTATGCACCACTTGTGAATTGTCAGTTGGGTTTGGGATGTGCAGCTGCACAAGAGCATTGTCCTTGAAGGAAAAGGTGGCAGGAAAAGGATATTTCGATTTATAGGGCTTCAGCAATATCTTTGCATTAAGAAAATTGTGTGTACCAATCATCATCATGGCTCGGCTTCGCTAACGAAGATTTGGGCAGGGCTCTGCCCACGCTTGCTGCAAGCGCGCTGATGGCTGCAGAGGCCGATGCGAGAT
>VWZG01007847.1:179574-222208 GCA_013396735.1 Grallaria varia
GATCCTCCATCCTGGAGGATCACCGCCTCCCTAAGATCGTGCTCTATGGTGTGTACCAATAATTTCAGAGGAAAACCCCTAGGTATAGTCATGTTCAGAGAAAGATCTTTCTTCACCTATTATAGCCCTGTTTCTTTTCTGGTTTTGCTGCACTTAGTTCTTTTTCCTTTTGCTTGTGTCCTTTACGTGATCCACCTGCTGGGAGACCTTCTGTTCTCCAGACCTCTTTATCCGGGTCACTTGTTTGTCCCTTCACTTCCACATCCCCGGAATGGGAGCAGAGAGGGATATCAGTGGCGTGAGTGGTGGGGTCTCCATCTGCCCTGCTGACACTTTGCTCCCGTGGAGGAGCACTCGTAGGAATTGCTCTGCCTGCCCCAGATCACAGAACACTCGGTGTGTTTTTGAGTGTTGGGGGGTTTTGCCACTCACTGACTTCTGCTGGCCACAGATCTCTCTGTTTTGGTTTAAGTACAGAATAGCAAACATTTATTTTTTGGTGACAAGGGTATAAACTGTAAACAGTAACCCAGAAGTAATTATATTGTAAAACACTTCACAGTGAGTTTTCCTACTTGTAGAGAAGTTATTTCTGTGCTACAACACCCTAAGACCATCTTTTTGTTTGGATATTGGTGAGGACATGCACACAGCACACAGGAAGACTTTAAAAACCAAACCACCACAGAATATTTTCTTGCTTTCTTCATACCTATACACAAATATTCAGTCTCCTTGCAGTTATCTACTACTTCAAAACTCATGAAGAGAATATGTGAAAGGAATATATTATCTTGCAGGAGAGTAGAGAGGGTCATGGAGGGAAGGAGAGTGAGTTGAACCAAACAGGTTCTTCCATTTTAGTTTCTTTGTTCCTACATTCTGTTCATGTTGTTGATGTCACGCTGTTCTAACTGCCTCTGGTTGTCAGAGGAACTATCATTTTGGGCCATCCAGTATTATTAAATAAAAAAGGATGTAAAGTAAAGGAGAGTCAAAGAAACTAGACAAGAGGGAGCATTAAAAAGCAAAATTATTCATATTAGTAAATCTGTCATGTAAAAGTTGGTAATTTATTTGTACCAAGGTTGTGTTTTGCACCTGGATGTCTAAGATGCTTTTATTAGGCTCTAAATGGATATCTTAATGCATTCTGTTTAGGTCTGATCCTCCTTTTAAATGTCATATTTTAATGGGAGCCAAACCCAAAGACTTTCACTATAGGTACAAATTACAGCGTTTAGTTTATTCAGAGTCAAGTGATATCACTTGGGCAAAAGAGTGTCAGAATTGTGGAAATCTGAGAGCAACTGAATAGCTGAAACACAAAACGTATTCTCCTTCTGACTCGTCTGAAGAGAGTTCACAATATCCCAAGATGTGAATAGCTGTTCACAGCTTGGTTGTCACTATTATTTGTTTCTCTTTCACTTGTGAATGCAGATGGTTTCAGAATGTCAAGCTCGCTCCTAAATGCCTTCCAGATATGGTGGCATTTTAAGAAAATTGAAGCTTATTGCAGAGGAGGGGGAACATTTCCCATAGATCTGGTACGAGTAAATGTGTCCAAGGTTAGACATTTAAAAAAAAAAAGAAAAAAAAGAAAGGTAGGTCAATTACCTATTTATTCCCTGTTTTCCTGTTCATATTTTACTTGAATTTCCCTTCATTTGGTTTAAGTCTTCAAGGTGGTTTTATGTTTAAGTCCCTGTTAGGAACGCTCATGGTCAGAACAGCTCTGAACTTTGACCCAGGGGTTTTTCGTCATGACAATGTGCATACGTTTTTAAATGGGTAATATTTTAGATAGAGATCTCACTGTCTCTCTGTTAGTTTGGAGATTAAGTTAGAGCTGCCAAGTATTTCCCTCTTTCTCATGTCTCACAGAATCAAAAATTACATTTAAGGGCTCCTCCAGAAGCCAATCCAATTCAACCCCATGTTCAGGAAAGGTTGCTCCGGGCCATGATGAGTCAAATCTGGAACACTTCTGAGGACAGAGGTCCCACAACTTCTCTGGGCCTCCCTTCCAGTATTTCACCATCCCTATGTAAAAACCACCCAAAAATGGTCTTATCACCGCACACCTCCAAAAGCATAAAGCTCCAGTGTCTGAGTGTTCTGTGGTCAGAAAGGTCCAGACAACGCTAAGATCTCCCTTCTCCTTCTCTTCTCTGAGCTGAACGGGCCTCTTCTTCCAGGCTCTCCTCATGCACTGTGTTCTCCAGCCCCTTGCCCTCCACTGGGCTCATCCCAGTACATCAGAATCATCGAATCATGTAATCATAGAATTGATTGGGTTGGGAAAGACCTCAGAGATCGTCAACTCCAACCCTTGGTCCAGCTCCAGTCAGTTTACTAGATCATGGCACTCAGTGCCACATCCAATCTCAGTTTAAAAACCTCCAGGGATGGTGAATCCCCCCTCTCTCTGGGCAGGCCATTCCAATGCCTGATCACTCTCTCTGCAAAGAATTTTTTTCTACTATCCAACTTACATTTCCCCTGGCAGAGCTGAAGCCCGTGCCCCCTTGTCCTATTGCTGAGTGCCTGGGAGAAGAGACCAACCCCCACTTGGCTATAACCTCCCTTCAGGGAGTTCTAGAGAGTGATGAGGTCACCTCTAAGCCTCCTCTTCTCCAGACTAAACACCCCCAGCTCCCTCAGCCTCTCCCCACAGGACTTGTGTTCCAGTCCCTTCACCAGCCTTGTTGCTCTTCTCTGGACCCGCTCCAGTGCCTCAATGTCTGTCCTGAACTGAGGGGCCCAGAACTGAACACAACACTCAAGGTGTGGCCTCACCAACGCAGAGTCCAGGGGAAGGATCACTGCCCTGCTCCTGCTGGCCACGTTATTTTTGATACAGGCCAGAATCCCATTGGCCTTCTTGGCCACCTGGGCACACTGCTGGCTCATGTTGAGTTTTCTGTCAATGAGTCCCCCCAGGTCCCTTTCTGCCTGGCTGCTCTCCAGCCACTCTGTCCCCAGCCTGTAGTGCTGCATGGGGTCGTTGTGGCCAAAGTGCAGGACCTGGCACTTGGCCTTATTGAACTTTTCAGCTTTCAAGGGAACTGCACCTGACTCCCACTTCCATCCTTTGTTTCTACTCAGTACAAGCCGTAGGTGAGCGGTACAGAGTTCTGCTGACACACCTACACCTATAAAATAATACGTTGTACTGATGCGTGAAAAGCACTCAGCATTAAGTTCTCAAAGTAATCAATTATTCAGCAGCTCATCACGTTCACTGTCCACTGAAGGATCTTTACAGCAATAATAAGGTCACTGCAATCGGATTCTCTGCTTTTGGCATCTCATCTACAAGGCCTGCAAACATCCACAAAAAAACCCTGCAAAAAAAACCCACCAAAAAACAAACCCAACTTAAATAAGTTTGGAATCTTGTCCAGTCTCAACGGGAGGTAATTGCTTTTTAATTCTGTCTATCTGGACTATCTGCTTGGGCAATAAAATGCTCTGACTTGTGAAAGAGGGATCTCTGATTGTATTGGCCTTGAGTCAGACCCGTGCAATGGTGGTAGATGTTCCCTACTAGGTGGGAAAACTAGTTGGAAAATTACATCCAAGGAGGTTTGGGAAGCAGCCTTTCCAAGTTAAAAAAAGAATACCCTTGAAGCATGAGATGGCATATCTTCCCTAGAGGAAGAGATGGTTTGGAAGAACAGCAGTCAAGAAATGAATCTGAAATATTGGTATTTACACATTTTAATGAATTTTTTTTTTTTTGAGAATCCCCCCCTTTTCCTTTTAAAGCAAGAAGGAATAATCTTAGAGGGTCTGTGATTCCCAACTGTTCTTTATTTTGCAGCCTGCATCTAGTGTTAGTGAGACTACGTGGCGTTAGGATGGGTCAAGAATGATTTATATTAATTGCTAGATGGAAGGTAGGACTACCAGGGAAATTTGGGGAAGGTTTCTGAAATGACATGGGCATTTGCAGGTGGCTGTGACTTTGGCTTTCCTGACAAGGGAATATTCCCTGCACAGGGATTATGCAGGTACAGTCACGTGTCCACAGCTGGAGGAGTGACCATTCTTGGTTACAGCCAACTTCTGCAGTCCTGCCTTTGTCAGCTACTGGTCCAGAATTTTTAAAGATAGCTTAAGTAGTTAAAAGAATGGATATTTCCCTTCTTTTTATTTCTCCTTCCCATGTTTCCTCTGTGATACATGAGGAGGATTTTAAACTTGAGATACATCTTACTCTTTTCAGAACAGGAGTTGAAGTGTTTGACTCAATAAAGCTGGTTGATGGCTGCAGGAAAACTAATGGCAGAATGGTTTGGGATAAGGAGATGGGGAGTTGCTAAACTGACAAGAAAAACATGGATTATTTGAGTTACTCTTTGTTTTTAACATGCATGTATTAAATATCAAAAGCTAATAGATACTCTAGAGAAAAATAAGTGAAAATTTTCAGGAAAACCCAAGCAATTCCTGCAGAATAACTAAAGCCAAAATTGGCTTTGTCTAAGGTTCAAAATCCCAGTAGAAACAGATGTATTAACTTGTAGTCAGACAGGCTGATAGGCTGACAAAAAGTGTGATGTATGGCTGCATTGAGAATTCTGCGTTGCATGTCAACAGAGAAATATTTATTGGTGCTACATTACATTTATGGATGCAATAGCACAGCCTAAATACAGTGTCACTTAAAAACACGGGGCTAGAACTCATCAAATACAAGTAGGATGTTTGAAATAAGAGCTCCCTCTTAGAGATTTCTTGCTGTTCACTAGTCCTCTATGTTAATACCTTATTAAATACAGGAGTTTGGGCTTAGGTTCATCACCACAGAGCCCCACTAAAGCTGATGAATTCAATGTAAGACTATTTTGGCCTTGAATCAGTCACAAGCAACCAGGGGTGTGATAAATGTCAGCCCGAGTTTACAGGTCACAATTCTAGAACCGAAGCAAAACATCTGTGCTGAGCTGGAGAAAGAGCGACCTTGTTGATAAATAAATCTGAGATAGCATGGCTCCTGTCATGGCCTGGGAGAATCATAATATTACACAGCTGTGATAAATGCAATTTCTTGTTACCCACAGGGTGCTGAAATGGCTCAGGATCCTGCAAAGTCTCTATCAGCAGTGAGTTGCAGATACGCCCCCTCCTTGGCCTTTGTAGGAGGCAAAACCTCTTATTTGCAGTATTAGAGTAGGAAAAAACTCTATTTGCTTTGAAAATACAGATTTCAGTTAGTAGAATGTGCGGAGAACTTGCACAGGTTTGAAACCTGAACTGAGCAGAGAGGTGAGAGCTGCCCCAGCAATGCTCAAGCTTTAGTCAGGCCAGAGTTGGGGCTTTCTTTGTCCTTGACAAAGTCTCTGATAGAAAATTTCGGTCTCATTTATATATTGGACTGTGGTTTCATGCTTGGCACTGGGAACGTAAGGGAAAATTATAGAGCCCAGCAGGAATGCTCATTCATGGGGAAAAATAAAAGCAGTAATGAGAACAGGGATGAAATTCTTGTCCTGCTGGAGATCCTGTTGATTCTGGTGTGACAAGATTTCAATCAGGATCAAAAATGAGCCCATAAAAAGTTTTCTCAGAGAAATACCCTTCCTTGCAGAGTTTTCTGACTCCTAGGCTGACATGCAGTTGTGAAATCTTCTATCCCATTAAGCAAATCAGGTAAACACGGGTCTGTCTAAATGCAAGTATGAACAAAATGATTTTTCCACTGTTTTAAGCTACGATGTTCCTTTGGATTTCAACATTAATCTTTAAGCTAAGGAGAGAGTAAATGGGGAGTGCTGGTGCATGTAGTTAAATATTTATTAAAGCAGATGTGGAACTAAATGAGGAAGAGTAAAGAAAATGTGAAGATCTGGAGGGGCAACAGTGTTCAGATTTATCTAAATCTAAAGAATCTCAGCCAGAAGACAAAGCCCCCTTTTCCTTCCTTGCTGGGTTTGTAGCTGTTTAACTGCTGGCAGTCACTCTATTGGAAGGTTTTGCCTCTCCCCTGAAATTTGAGTGGGAGATGAAATTATCACAATAGGAAAAACACTACACTAGAAAAACCCTGAAGCAATCCCAGCCCAAGAAAACCCCCCCAAATCCTACATGCCGTGCCACGAAGTGCTTATCAGTTTTTAAGTTCTCACACAGAGGGCACAAGCCCTACTGGCTTCTGGTAAGGCTTGTGTTTCTAATCTGTTCAGATGGAAATCCCAACCTGTTGTGGATTTGTCCCTCCCCGACATCCCTGACTCCAGAGAAATGTGCACGGGCCATATCCTCTTAGTGCAGAAATCACTTCTACTTAACCCGCGTGTTTTTAACTTCTTATCGCCGTCCGTCTGTCTGCAATGAGCACGGTCCTGCTTTGCAGACCCGAAGAGTTCTTGGCTTTTTTGTCAAACTGAGTAAATTTTGACATTTATGGCTCCTTTGCTCTTGGCTGAAGTCTTTAAAGCAGCCCAGCAAACAAACAGGACTGAGCGTGGCAGCGATACAACCCTTTTCTGCAACACTCCCTCTGTGAAAACATGATTTGTAGCACTTCCAGTGTCTTCATACTTCGACAATTTGAAGAGTCCACGATTAACAGTGCATGATGATTACATGACTGGGTGGAAATGTCTCCTTGGCTTTTTTTTTTTTTTTTTGAAGATGGAGACAGGCTGGGATGGGAAGGTCTCTCTTGGAACTGCATCATCTCGGGGCACATAAATTTCCTTACTGTTGTCATGCAGCTGGAGAGCCCTACCATGTGTTCTGCAGCATATGAAAAAGCACAAATTCCTTTAGTGCATTGTGCCGGTTTAAAAGTAAACCGGCAGGAGAGATGAATCCAACTCAAAAGAGTTTAGAAGTCAGAACTACAATTTAATAAAAAGATTACAATAGACACACTGATACAAAGGAAAATTGGTTTCAGCCCTCAAAACCCAGTTGTACAACCCAGCCCCCTGGGGCACAAACAGTATGGTGCTCACCAGCCCCTGTGCTGAGCACCACGTGGTCCCCCTGAGTCCAAAGCAAAAAGAAAAGGAAAACTTGTTTTCCTTCCAGAAGGTTGCTGGTCGCAGTCTGGTTGAGAGTGGTAGTTGCAGTCCTGTTGAGGTTCTGGTCCTCTTCTCAGTCTGACAAGTGAGTGAGTGCCGCAAGTCCCCAAACCCCAAGCGTATATATGCTTGGGTTCAGATAGGAACACCCAGTACCTCCTCCAGGGTGAGGGGTTTCACAATGGGCAATTTACTCAGTGAATCACATGATATTTTGGTCTACTTGATGGCCCATTAGCAGACATGACCCCTCAGGTTGGGTGTGAAGGTGTAAATGATTCCCAGAGGGGAGTTATCACACCTGAATCATTGGTGTGAAGACAGGGAACCCTCTTATCTCTGTTTTCTCATGCACCCAATTCATAGCCTGAGGTGTCAGGTGTGTCCTGAGCAGGTGCTGCAAACAATGCATCGTTAACAGTTCATGATAAATGGCAGAGAGAGCATGGGATACGCAGTTCCAGTTACATTCACGCAGCGACAAACTGGTCCCAGCCACTATAACATGCATATTTATAAGCCTTGTCTGCATTTATTCTATTCTTTCATGCTATGGATTGTGTCAATGAAAGCAAACAGAACTGTACCCACCACCTTTTGTAAGAGGCCCATTTTTTGATGAAAATGTACAATTAAAAAAATATGGCAGTCAACAGCAGGCAAGGATGAAATGTGGGGGTTTTTTTTTCACCCACTTCCCCTTTGGGAAGGGAAACTCAAGTGGTTTGCTCACAAATAACTGTTATCTGCAATAGATGCAAAATAGCTTCTCTCCAAGAATCCTCCTTGTCTTTCATTGAGCTTTTAAAGATTCTTTCCAATCCGATTTCTGCCCTAGGGCAGGTCCAAATACGCAAAGGCTGAACTGCGAGAAAAAAAACAATAAAAGTTATTCTGTTTCCATGGCAACATTGATTCCCATTCCGCAGGTCAAACAGCTGCCAGTCAGTCCAGTCACTCAACGGAAGCTCCTGAAGGCTCTTCCTGCTGTAACACTTGGCCAAAACCAACTTGGCATGCCACAGTTTTCCCACAAATCCATGGAGAGAGGGAGATTAAACTGACTGGCAAGCAGCCTGTCAGCTCCTTTAGTGTGTCATGCCAAGAAGAAGGAAACCTCTCTAAGCACTTGAGAGGGAAAAGATGGGAGTGTTTATGGTTGGCACATTATTTTCATGGGCTAAAAGGTGAAATATTTATGCTGTCGAAAGGAATGTGAAATATCTTGGGTCTCGTTCACCCCAAGGGCACCAGGTAATTTGTTTTTCAGCAGAAAACTCATATAATTACATACATTCTGCTTTAGAATTAATTAATGGGGTTTTTTTGAAGTCAAAGTGACAAAACTAAGGCAGCTACTTGAAGTTAATTCCAATGGAAGTAAATCAGTCTCTCTTAGTGGGACTTGGACTTTGTACCAATATTTTTCAAGGGAAACATGAAATTATTCCTTTCATAACCATTTCATGATGAAGTTCTGTCAGTAATTAAGTGTTATCACATGACACTAAAATTGGTGTCACTGTTACCTGTCTTTAGCAGATCTTAATGTGAAGCAGGTGTTGCATAAGCACTTTTAGGAGTATTTGATATGAGGCAGGAAGGAAAAAAAAGGTAAGGCTTTTTTTGGCAAGTGCAGAGGAAGTGTTTAGACCTGTAATTAGAACTGATTAACTTAATTAAAACTGAGGCAGACAATCCTGAGCTGATTTTTTTCAGAAACCTGTGCAAATAGGCCATCAAGAAGGAGTTGGTGTGATGTTGTTTTTTTTAACGGTAGTCTTGGGAAAGTGCAAATCAGCTCCTGCTGGAGGAAAAAAATTGTGTACAACTTAACATTTACACCCAGGTGGAAAGCATTCCTGAAGGAAAGTGGCTGAAATCAGTCTAATTTAAGTGAAGAAAGGAAATAATTTGAATTAATGCTAGCATTTTTTGAGAGATTTTACTTGATTTATCTCCAAAGCTCTGCAGACCAGCAGGTCGCTTCACCGGTGGGTTGTTGCTTCATGGGGCAGCTGACCTACCAGGGGAGTTAAACTTGGGTGTAAATTGGATTTAGGTCATGCTGGAATTCAGAATTTAAAACCTCTCTGCTGATTTTCTCATTATTCTGAGCTGCCATTTTAACCAAGCCTGCCATGGGTGTGTTCAGGCAGGTGAAAGGTGCAGTCACAGGCTGACGTTTTCCAGAGGTTCAGACAAAAGATTGTTTGCTCACAGAGGTAAAAGCACAGCCCCTTGTTATTTTTCTAGTTTATGTATTTATCACTGCTGTGATTGCATGATAATATTGTGCAGTACAGAGATGTACTCGCTGTGTGCTTTTCACCTTAACTTGTGGATTATTCACTGATTTTTGATAATGTTTGCTGCTTTTGATACTGTAGTTTTTTTATGCAATAATGATTGATGTAGTTTCTATCACTTTCAGCCAATTTATGTATATTTTAACCTCTCCCTGTTACATAGGCAACAGTAGGAACCTCACTTAGATGTTTTGAAGACACAATATGCAAATATTGCCACCAAAACACCATCAGATCTCCCTGGGGAATCTTCTGCACTGGCATATCTTCCAGTGAATGTATTCCTTTGGGAATCCTGCCTTCCAAACTCTTCTCACACACACCTTGGGAATGCACCCAGGAACACCAGTTGCTTATTTTGCTTTTAGAGCTCATGTGTACAATGAGCATAGGTTTAAAAAAAACCCAAAAAAACCAACCAACCAAATAATTATAATAATAATAATAATAATAATTGTTATTGTTATATATTTTTCTTGTAACTGCTGTTTTAGAGAGTGCAGGATGTGTCTTTTACCCGAACGTGAAGTCACTCACAGACGTGCCTTCAATACAGGCTTTCCAGTGGGCAATCCCTGGTATAGTCCTGGAATGCCCTTCCCATTAGGCAAGGAACATTAGCTTTTTATCAAATCCACAAACACAGAGTGGGAGAGTAATATGCAAAAATAATAATGAAAAAAAGGCATAAACATTTCCAGGGAATCCTTCCTGCTGGCAGTCTGTGTTGCTTCCATGACCTGTAAGCACCATTTGAAGGAACATCAGGCATTTTCCCAGCTCCTTCACACCATTAGGCGCTTCCATCAGCCATTAGAACACCCATCAGTGCAACCTGGCTGCTTTTAATGGGATCTGTAAATACAGGAGGAATCCAGTAATGTTGGTAATGTGCCATTAAAATGCAGAAAGAAGAATAACAGGGAAAACAGCAGGGCCATTCCTGCTCCTCCTTTTCATTAGGAAATACCAGGTGGTGCATCCTGAGGAAAAACAGCCTGGTCAGGTAAAGTGTTGGCATCTCACTCCTTAAAAAGTCCCTTCAATTCTGCTGATTGCTCTTTCTGGTTGCTGCAAACCCAAAATATTTGTCTTGTTCTGATGTGTTTCTTCCCTGTTTCCTGCCGGAATTTCTATGTTCTGCTCCCCAGCAGTATTTGAGGGACCTTACTGCATTTTGTGTGTTGGGTACTGCCACAGCATTCCAGTGTGCTGAGCAGCAGAGGGGAGCCGTGAACTGTGCTGGACATGGTTAATTTTCTTTATAAATGTCCAAGCAAAATTCAAAAGTGTAGTCAACCTGCAGGTATTTAAATAAAAACAAAAAAAGGAAAGGAAAGGAAAGGAAAGGAAAGGAAAGGAAAGGAAAGGAAAGGAAAGGAAAGGAAAGGAAAGGAAAGGAAAGGAAAGGAAAGGAAAGGAAAGGAAAGGAAAGGAAAGGAAAGGAAAGGAAAGGAAAGGAAAGGAAAGGAAAGGAAAGGAAAGGAAAGGAAAGGAAAGGAAAGGAAAGGAAAGGAAAGGAAAGGAAAGGAAAGGAAAGGAAAGGAAAGGAAAGGAAAGGAAAGGAAAGGAAAAGAGCTCTCTTCAATTAGCAGTAATCGGAATTAAAGGATGGGGAAAGCCTGGAGGAAGGAGCTTACATCTGGAATACTTGGAAATGGGGCGCCTCATGGAGATTTAGCCCCTACAACATGTTCTCCCACTACCACCTCTTGGCTGGTGCTGTGCTTGGGGTCGAGTGAGGATCTTCTGCCTCCCTCTTCTCACACAAGTGCCAAATATAGATTGTCACTACTACTGAGCAGTTTGCAATCTTGAGTGAGGGACTGACCTAGATTTTCCCGTGGATCTTCCCACACAGCGTGGCTTAAAGGCTGTAACCTCATCCTCCCTCCCTGGGCTACGGATCCCATCCTCTCCGAGGCAGCATGTCAGGCCAAATTCCTTTTAATGCTCAACTCGCAACTTTTCAAAGCTATTTTTCTCTCCCTGTTTCCCTGTTGCTATGCAGTTTTGCCTCCTCCGAAAACAGGAGAGGAAATAAACATTCTGAGCCGGCATGCTTTAAAAATCTGAACCGTTTGAATGGAAATAATGGGTTAGAAATAAGGCTTATTTGGTGGGTAAAGGGGTACAATTTAACAACACATGGAAATATAATTTTATGCCAGGTAATGAGACGTTGGACATCAAAGAGATAAAATGGACATATATAGAGATAGGAACTTGGACATATATAGAGATAGGAACTTGTTCCATGAAGAACAACTGCTCCAGCAAAGGTGCCATTTACTTAAGAAATAAACCCTAGCAGCAAATTTAAACCTGTTTCCATTAGTAAGCCTTAATAGCAATTCGAAGTATGTGGGTCTTAGGAACGCCAAACATTTGGTGTTCTACACTCTATTCTCCACCAAACCACTTATTTCCCCTCAGAAAAAAAAATAATTTTGACTGCTGTTTCTTTTGAAGTTGAATTTTTTTTTTTTTTTTCCCAGGGATAGCCTAGTTGTTGCTAAACTGGCATGCTGTATTTCTCCCATGGGATGTAATAAAATAATCATAGCAAAATCATGATAATGACACACATTCCCCAAAACAATCTAGGGCATAGTTAATTTAAGCAGAGAAAGAGTGATCATAGGAAAGATGAAGTACAACATATTGAACTAAACATTCACTATTAACAGAAAGCAGACTGATTTTTTTTTTTTTAATTTTACTTAAAAAGTAATAGCAGTAATATATTGGCTTTCAAGGAATAAAACTGGTTTTGCTACTGTTATGTTTCTATTCAATACACTTTCCAATATAGTCATCCTTTTCATAACAAAATGAAACAATTTTTCTTTGGAATCTGCTTTTTGACAGTAGGAAAAGGGAAAAGATCGCTTTCTTTTGTAAAATAGGTGTCTTGGTATTTTGTGATTGCTAAAACAGTGTTGCCTGCCTTTTTTTGGACCCAATTTCACATATCACCCAAATTCTTAGATAACAAGGTGGTCACCACGTGGGCATGACCAGGACACACACACCACATTAAAATTTGTGCTCTTAGATAATCCAAGAAGTTGATAAATTTTGCTCACCCCGAAGCAAGGCTGGACTTGTAGACTGAAATATTTTGTTCCCCGAAGTTCCCTAATTCCCAGTGTGTCAGCAGAGTGAGCTTGGCCACCTAAGCAAATTTCCTCTCCGTGTAGTTGCACGAAGCCCATTCAGCCCATCCTGAATTCTGACCCATCCCTCGTGGAGGCTGAACCAGTGGAGTTGCAGATACGCGATAAGACAATCGCAAGAGTTCAAACGCAGCCTGCAAGATTTCCCTTTCTTCCTGTTCTGCAGAGCCATCATTTTAGGTGCACATTAATCTGTTCTGACAAGGAATCAAACTGAAAAGGGTCCAAGTGATGAACGTGGCCATTAAGTTTTCTGCGGAGCAATGCATCCAGAAGTTAATTACAGCTAAATCTTCCTTGACCTTCGACCTTTTTATCTCTTGATGTTTATGTGCCTTTGTTTCTGAGTGAGAGTAGGAAGCCAAAGAAACTGGTTAAAATCCCACAATCGCAAAATATCATTAACTGCTTTTCCCTTCAGGTTAAATATTTGTAGGTCAGCACTGGTGTTTGGTAGTTGCAGTGACTCATTAATGAAAAAATACAGTCCCAGCTCCTGGAATACAAGATGAACTGTCTGAACGGAGTATTTTTAATTAGTGGGAATATTTTTTTTTCCCCTTTACTCGAGAGCAAATTCAGTGTTATTGTCTCAGTGCACAAGTGTTGGTGGTAGAGATAAGTCTGTAACAAAGCCCTGACAATAGTCATTTGTCTTCCAGATTAACGGAGCAATTCCGTGTGTTGGTTATGCATTAATGAAACACGAGTGTGGGACATTGTAATGGATGTTCCTCCAGCAGCCTGAGAAGATGCTTTGCTGCAGCTCAGCTCTGCTGAGCATGGTTGTTCCCATTCCCCGTGAGAGCCTGTCATAGTCCTTCTAATTTCTTAAATGAAATTAAGGCCAAATGTTTATTATTGCCTCTCTTCCTTAATTACAAATATACCTTTATCTCTTAATAATCAACAAAGTGTGATGTTAAAAATATTTTTTTCTCACTGGTCCCCGAGAAACTGCAAATAGCACTGGGAGTGTTTTGTCTTTCTTTAATTAGAAGCACTGTTTGTCACCGTCCCTGGGCAGGCCCCAAGCAACCTTGTTTTGCCAGAAGTCCCAGGGGAATAGTTTAATTGGAGTGACTTCCAAACTGGATGTTGCTCTCTGGCCACCGTCTGTGCATCAGCCCAGTGGGTCACTCCTGTAAGTGCTGCAAAGAGGCACAAAATGGAGCAAACTCAAGCAGGGCAACACCATTCCAGTCACATTTTTAGTGCTGTGAGTTACAGCACCAGTTAAAAACAAAACCAAAAAAAAAAAGCGGATGTTCCAGTTGGGAAGACTGCCACGCGTTTCAACATTATGGAATAACAATTTAGGTTAAGTCCCTTGTTTCTGAAGATTACAAAGTATTTAGTGTGAAGTTCATGAACAGCTTGGGGAAGCAGCTACCACTTTGGGTTTTGGGTTTTATTGTTTTGGGGGTTTTTTTTGGTTTTTCTGTGGGTTTTTTTTGGCCCAAAGGATTTGTGCAAAGTACTGTAGCAGTAAGCAACTTTTAAAAATTAAAAAGGTGAAATCTCCACAACTTTAATTGAAGTTCAATATTTTCCATGGTTTCTAAGGGGCTTGACTTGCTGATTCTATCCAAAACTCTCTACCTAAAGATTAAAAAAAAAAAAAAAAATGCCAGTGCAACAATATTTTTTGTTCAAACATGATATGACTTTTCATCTTTTCCTTTTGAGGAGAAGATCATTTCAGAAAGAATGCTGAATGATTCAATCCCTGGTCTTATGTATATTCAAACCTGCACTTCTCACCAATGAATATCACTCTAAAAGGATATTAAAAGACTATTTTCAAAATTATGAGAGCAGGAAAACTGCGGCCTCTTTCCACATGTCTTCCTTGAGCTGACAGGTAATACAAAATTATGCAGTCAGGTTTATCACTGTATCAGCTCTCTCACTACTAACAGTATTTGGGGATATAACTTGTTGCTCTCAGATTCATCACGGGCACCACAGAGAAAAATTTCTCTTGTAATATGGAAATATTTTTATTTTGGAAGAGGACGAACGAGACAACTTTTGGAAATTAGGAACGAGATATAAAAAAAGGCAGTGAAAGACAGACCATGCCCATATTATGCAAATGAAGCATCTGCCTTCCTTTCCCTTCACTAATTTACATTTTCATTCCAAGAGGGATGAAGTCCTCGATTTAGGCTGAAGGAGAGCTCATGTGTAAACTTAGGAAAATACAGGAGCACTTCACTGTTTCTGGGTAAAAGGCACTGCTGACGTTGTTTTTATTTGAATTGTGATGTCTCAAGCTTTGCAATATCTCAAGATCTAATTTACTTCAGGCTTTGTAGCTGCAAGTAGAAGAGAAGAGGTTCAACCAAAAAAGGATTCCTTCTCCTACAGCTTTCACCTGTTAGGCACCTTCAACCTCCAAATGCCATTTTTTCAAGTGTAAAACATCACAGGGGTTTAAACTGAACTGGAACTTTCTTTGGGAAAGTTATTCATTTAAAATGTCATCGTTCTTGTAGGTATGTGACAGACTAAGTATCAAAGCTCTGGTGGGGAAGACTCAAGATGTGTCAGCTTGGCAAGAAAACGAGCGCTTGCTTACTTGCTTATCGCATGACAGTGACGAGAGGCAGCGCTTTTCATGTCAGAAACATGTTAATGATTTTCCTTTGGTAATTCTGGATGGCTGATGACTAAACTGACTGGAATTTACCCGTCAAAGGTGTGGTCCCAGCCAACACCGATGTGCCTGCAGTAACATCGGGGTAGGTCACGTCTGTCAGTTATTGGTGTTCTGATGCAACAAGGCCAAAAAGAGTGGAAGGAAAAAGAAAATATGGAGAAAAAGCAATTAGAGATTATGATGGGCGAGAGGACTCTGTACTTGCAGAAATAGTCATGGCAGAAGGAATGAATTATAATTTACTTTGCCCTTATGGATGGCACAAGATAAATAATTTAATGCAGGTCTCGATAACTGCACAGTTCAACTCAAGTATTGAAATGTATTTGTTTCCTTGACACTATTAAAGGTGAGATAATACCTGTGTTTCCCCTCATATTTCAGTGTAATTAAGTTTCAATTTATATTTCCTAAGCTGTTTGATGCAGATATGCAAATATACCCCAATCTAATTTACAGCCATAAATAATGGCCAACTGGAAAAACACTGAAAGAAGGAATAATTTCAGTTTTTTCCATAAAAACTGTTGGAATTAGGGCTGGGGAATAGTTGTCTCTTGGCTTAGCTGTGAACTTGAAAATGGAGGAGCAAAAAATATCCCCTATTGAAAGGAAACTCGGAAAATTACCTGTTGGACTCGTACTGGAGTAGCAGACTGGGTAAGGTGAGATCCTGCCTTTCCCTTTGTAGCATGATATTGGAAAACAGGTCACGTCGACACGAGTGGTACAGAAACCTGGTGTTAATTCTCATCATGTGCTACAGAGTCATCAAGGTTGGAAGAGACCTTCAGGATCGACACTGTCCTCCAGCACCATCAGCATCACCCTTAATCCATCTCCCCAAGGGCCACGTCCAGACACCTCTGGGACACTTCCAGAGACAGTGACTCCATCACCTCCCTGGGAAACTAATTCCGATGTCTGACCACTCTTGCAGCAATAAACTGCCTGTGGCACAACTCAAGGCCATTTCCTCTCATCCTTTCCCTGAGGCCACAGCAGAAGACACCAAACCCTGACTCACTGCACCCTCCTGGTAGGGAGTTGTGCATAGCAATGAGGTCCCTTCGTACCTCCTCTTCTCCAGATAAACACGCCCAGCTCCCTCAGCTGCTCCTCACATGATGTGTTTTCTAGACCCTTCTCCAGCTTCATTGCCCTTCTGTGGACTTGCTCCAGCCCCTCAATATCCTTTTGGAGCTCAAAACTGAACACAGGACTCGAGGTGTGGCCTCACCAGAGCCAAGAATAGCAGGACAAGAGTGATGGTGATCACTTCACGTGTGCTTGATGGCACAAAGGGAATGCCAAGAAAAATGAAGCAGCGCCTTAAAAAATTAAACAAAAAGTCTCAGCTGAAAGCACTAAATCTTTGCAGGTGTCATGGCTACTGCTGGAAGACCACGTTTCGGAGACAATGTCATCTACTAAAAAGCTCTCATCTATCAAATGCTGCTGTGGTCAAACAAGAGGGTAAGGGAGGATAACAGAAGAAAAATGTCATCCTTCAGAAATCTAACATTATATCCAAAAGAGGAAAAGAGGAAATAATTTAACCTCTGGCAGTTTTTATTGTCTGAAAACATAATGTGTCAGGCCACAAAGATTTTTGGCAGCAACTTGAAAAGGTATCAGGAAAAGAATACGTCTACTTACAGATACAACAGCAGTAGAAATTCTCCCGTGGTATGCAAAGGGCCAGTCGATTAGGAATGAGGGAAAGGACTGCTATGGGAAGATAAGTCTGCAACCAAAGAACCACAAAGGGTCAGTTGCTGATGAGGAGGTCTGTGGAACAAATAGACAGTGAATGTCAGCAAATGGCTAGCACTGGACACTCACAAGCACTCAAAAATGAACAAAAACCCTCCCCCAAGGTAACACGTGAAGTGCCAAAAAGCATCAAGGGAAAACCAGAACTGTTGAGGAAGAAGAAGGTGGTTCTGCACCTGTATAAACAACCATCTAAAACGCAGGTCACAGTTTTGGGAGACCTCTTTGGGAAGTCACCAGCAAGAGTGCGAAAGGATGCGAAGAGTGAGGTGCCAAAGGCTCTGACAGTACATGGGTTTTCTGAGTAACAGGGGAGAGGGCTCAGGGAAGTCAAACAAAAGCATGACAAAAACCCAGGCCAGGTTCGGTGGTGTAAAGGCAGGGCAGTGTCTGTGTGTGCAGTGTGGCAGGACATGAGCTGACTGATAATGCTCAGTTCTCACGTCTGGGGCTATGGGAGCTCTCAGCTCAGGTCAAAAACACATCTTAGGAGCTGAGACAGGGTTAAGCTTCAAAGCAACCATTGTTATACTGTTCCATATATCCATGGTGTATAGAATCATAGTATGGTTTGGGTTGGAAGAGATGTTAAGGACCATCCAGTTCCATCCCCTGCCATGGGCAGGGACACCTACAAGCCCAGGTTGCTCCAAGTCCCATCCAGCCTGACCTCGGGCCCTTCCAGGGATGGGGCAGCCACAGCTCCTCTGGACAAACTGTTCCAGTGCCTCATGACCCTCACAGGGAAGAATTTCTTCCTAATACCCAATTTAAACCTGTTGTCTGCCAGCCTGAAGCCATTCCCCCTTGTCCTGTCCCTACATGCTCTTGTAAATGGTCTCTCTCCTGTATGTGGGTATCAATCCTTGCTGTACCTGGATGCTGTGCTCAGCCTGGTTCTCTCCCACCTCAGGAAAGAGGCCGTGGATTCAGGATAGATTCAGAGAAATGCACCACACTTGGTTCTCCTGAATCTGCTTGTGCGCACAGAATTATCATCTATAACTTAATTACTATGTAGTGTAGGCAGAAGATGACAAAATCCCAGGTGTCGTGGAAGATGTGGTAACAGATTAATATTCTCTTTCTCTCTGCTCCCTCCTTTTTCCCCCTTAAGAACAAGCCATCAGATTGCATTATCTGGTGGTAGATTTGAAGCAGCAACGGGATGTACGTCCTCACACCTCGCATAATTAGGCTGGGAAACTTATTGCACAGGACGTCACAGATACTGCAAATTTACACGGGCTTGAAAAGCAGTTGGACAAATTCATGGCAGGAAACATCCCATCAGGGACTATTAACTGTAGAGATGCCATCAGAAACTCGGGAGGTCCCTAAGCTACAGAGTGCTGGAAAATGGGAAGGTATATCAGTGAAATATCAGTGTGTGCTTGCCCTGTTCTTACAGTCTTTATTGGACCCTCCACTACCATTCACCCCTCAGAGATCAGGTGGTCTGATGCAGTCTGACTACCTATTTTAATATATACATAGTGAAAAGTCTGGCTTTTATTATGATTTTTTTTCTGTTTTAATTGCTGAAAAAAGGTGCCCCTTTATGCAGTAGAAGAGACATAAAACCTAGGAGAGGTGGGGCCAGGTCATTGCCTGTCAGAAGAGAATCAGACCCATATTGTCTGCTTATTGCAGATGTGAAAGAATTATCATCTTTATTTAATCAGTTATGCAAAGCAGGGAAAAAAAAATCCAATATGCTTACAGGCTGCTGGTCAGGATACTCTCCAAGGGGTGGAAGATTTGTATTTTGAGCTCATTTAGTCAGCAAAGAAATTGGTCATCTGTGTATTGAAGTGCTCAAACCACTAAACATCAGGTTTGTGAAAATCAGCTTTTAACAACTTTTTTTTTATTTAGGTGAAAATATTTGGTGCAACTAGGTTGAGTCTGACTAGATGGAGTTTTCTTTGGCAAATAGGGCATTTTCAGAAAATCCTTGCTTAGGTCTAGTCAGAATTTTCGTTTTCAGGAGTTTCAGGAAGAAAGAATCTCTGTTGTATTTTATTAGGATTAGAGCGCAAATCTAAGTTTCCCCACTTCTATCAAGAATTCCAAAATAAGGTTGTGTCAAACTCTGGTATAGTTGTAATAACAAGAGAAAATTTCCCTAGACTCTAAAAGTTTCAAAGATTTCACAAAGGGAGTGATTAATCCTCAGAATTATAAATTATCACTTGTAATACTGAAGTCACTGTTTGAAATTCACCATCAGGTCGTTAAGGAGTTTTTTTTTTGTTGTTTCTCTATGATCAGTGCAAGGTTTTGCTCCTCCATTTTCTTCAGACCGTGTCTTAGGTTATCAAAATATAAAGGAAAGCAGAATTCGGCTTCAGGCAAAAGATAAATTATGTGTTATTTTTGATGAAAAAAAATCTCAGCGTAATCCAGGACATTGGCCATGGCTGCTTTGATTTTCCGAGCTTAGCCAGAGCAAAATCCAGTACAATCCATGCCAAATTAAGTTTGATGTGGAATCATACGTAAGGATCTGAGAAAGGACATTCCATTCCTCTGTAATTTCCTTTGTGCCAGGGCATAATATTGGAATCTGAAATTGTGTTACATGCCTGTTAGAAACTGCTGAAGTGAACCCTCGCACAGAGAGCTAGATGTGGAAGTGCAAACACCCCGTGATAGTAATTCTGGGGCCATCTCTCAAGCCTTCCCAGAAGGTGCTTCCATGTGACAAACAACGCCTGCTGTGACCCCTCTGCACCCTTTGAAGGACTTCTGCCTCAAAAGCAGCGTGGTCAGCAGGCAGAGGGGGGATTCTGCACCTCTGCTCTGCTCAGGTGAGAGCCCCACCGGCAGAGCTGCCTCCAGCCCTGGGGTTCCCAGCATGAGAAGGGTATGGAATTGTTGGAGCAAGACCAGAGTAAGACACAAAGTTGATTGGAGGACTGGAGGTCCTCCCTTACAAGAGGAAACAGGCTGAGAAACTTGGGGATGTTCAGCCTGGAGAAGGTTATGTGGGGATCTCGGAGTCACTTCCAGTATCTGAGAGGGTCTATGAGGAAGCCAGAGAAAGACTCTTCATCAGGAATTAGTGGCAGGACAAGAGGGAATGGCTTCAAACCAAAAGAGAGTAGGTTTAGGTTAGATATTAGGAAGAAATTCTTCCCTGTGAGGGTGGGCAGGCCCTGGCACAGGGTGCCCAGAGAAGTTGTGGGTGTCCCATCACTGGAAGTGTTCAAGGCAAGGTTGGATGGAGCTCTGAGCAACCTGGGCTAGTGGAAAGTGTCCCTGCCCATGGCAGGGGGTGAAACTTGATGATCTTTCAGACCTCTTCCAACCCAATTCTACGATTCTGTGACTTTCCCTTTTACTCCCTGCACAGAAGTCAGACCACAGTGAAACCCTTGTCACGACTGTGCAATATCCAAGCACTTCTCTTGGGCTTTTGTAGGTGGTGTTTGTCTCTACCTGGCAGAAGGTACTTTGTGCCTCTCCTTTTTGAAGGCTCGGAGAGACAGAATGCTTGATTACTGCTCATGTAAACACTCCCAGTTAGGACAGGGTTCTGGAACGGATGGACCCTTTCCAGAAAGGCCATATTTCCCTGGCATAACAGTCCATTTGTTCTTCAAGTGGCTTGAAACTCCTCTATTACTTATGATTATGTTTTCACACTTGTTCACCTGGACAAGGAAAGCAGAGAATAGACATTTCATGCTGTGAGTTCTGCAGGTGAGGAAAATGAAGGTAGGAGAGAGTACTAGCGTGGTGGGAGTGGAAGGAGTGTGGACACGTGAAGGCTCTGCTCAGGGGCAGGAACCATCCTTGCCTATATGTGAAAAGTTCCATAAAAGATGCAAAAATGTTAATTTCCTAAATAATCTCACATTACCACAGCGCTTGAAGCCTTTTCGGTAAAGGGAGTCGATAAAGAAGGCAAAGCAGAGCTTTATTTGCACACATGGCCAGGCGCAAGGCAGGATTTTGAGCTGGCACTGGAGGGATGAGGGCAATCCCTGAAGAATGCTTCCTCCACACCAGCCCTTGAATATTTAATAGTGGTGAATTACCAGAACCCTTCAACCATAATGAAGGAATAAGCAGACAATTAGAGCAAACTGCAAATCCCTTGCCCTAAAAACCCTCCAGCCTTTTAACTCACTCTGTGCACAGACCATTCCCTTCTGATTTTTCCCATTTATTTAAAAGTCATAGGGAGAAAAGGATCTTTACCAGCTTAGAAACCCTTCTCCATCCTGCTGCTTCTCAGAAATAAAACCACGCGTATTGGTATCTTCTCTTGCAAAATTCAAAGCCACTGCTGCTTACTGAAGTTTCCTGTAACATCTTGAGTTGGTATCACAGCCATCTTCATAGGAAATGTGAGATATAATTCAGAAACGCACTTCCATCTCCAGAAAATGCAATGTTTAATCTTTGCAGAATATCAGAAAAGCAACTCGAGTTGTCAGGAGCATCCGAGGACATGAGCAGCCAGTTCTGTGTTGGCCTTCTTTCTGTTGGTTAGTAGTTAGTTAGTGTTAGACAAATGTGGCAAAGCTGAGAAGCAAATGATTTCTGTGTGCATACTTCAAAAATATCTCTGAAATCCTTCAAAGTAAAGAATAGGCTGAGCAGATGAATGAACATTTGGACCTAAACATGAAAGTAAGCCAGAAGTTTCATATATCTCTTAGAATCACAGAATGGTTTGGGTTGGAAGGGACCTTAAGGATCATTTATCCAGTTCCAATTCCCCTGCCATGGGCAGGGACACCTCCTGCTATCCCAGGTTGCTCCAAGCCCTGTCCAACCTGGCCTTGGACACTTCCAGGGATCCAGGGGCAGCCACAGCTTCTCTGGCCAACCTGTGCCTGAGTCTGCCCTCCCCTACAGTAAAGAATTGCATCCCAATATCCCATCTAACCCTACTCTCTATCAGTTTGAAGCCATTCTCCCTTGTCCTGTCACTACAGGCCCTTGGAAATAGTTTCTCTCTCATCTTTTATACCACTTTAAGAAATAACTGTCCAGTGCACCAGATCTGGAATATCCTTCAGGGGGATCTGACCCTCTGGATTGCAGTCTGAAGATCTCCTGATACATAGAAAGAATGGAAAACAATCCCCTCATGGCTAATGGATGTTACTGAAATGGAATTTAAAGGAAATAATGAGAAACTGTGCCCAGACTGAAGAGGATTTGGATCATTGAGGTAATTGGGTCAACAGATGGTAAATAGTGTGGTATAGAAATATGTAAAATAATTAGTCCAGGAAAAAGAAACCAATCATCCAGCACACTGATGGGGAAAAAAGTGTTGATTATTGTGGAAAAGTCATTGAAATAATCAAGGCAGTGCACAGCAGTAGGGGACAATGCAAACAAGTCATTAGGCTGTTGGAGAAAGAGGATAAAGAGATAACAGGTGATCTAATTTCTGTTTGGAAGATCTGACTTTTGCATATGGTCATAGGATTAAGAAGCAAAATCATTATTTCCTTTTAAGTGATGCTTAAGATCTTATCTTAATAGAGGCGTGCTGCACTATGTATTTGCTGCTGAGACGATGCAAGTACCAACATAAGAAGTGTTTGGACACCATGGTGCATTTTTATGTGGCAGTGCTCTAGGGATGGTAGGAAAAATATCATCGTTTCAGAATTGCCATTTAATGGAACAAAGCAGCACAGATAGTAGAGGATATTATGTCATATGCTAAAGTTACTGTCGTTAAGTTTATTCTGTGTGGCTCTAATTAAAGATTTTGAAATATTCAGCATCTTGTTGGTCGTTGGAAATGCCTTGCTTTTGACATTGACAGGTGATAAACCTCCACATTTAAAGAAATACAAATTCAGAGCAATAGTTTGGCAATTTCTAGTATTTACTTTCTTCCAGATGGACTAAATTATCTGATGTCAATTCTTAAACTGTTGAGAGGCTCTGTACTTTGTATTAGCCAAGGCTTGGGCACTGTGCCTTTTACCAGCTGCAGAGGTAGTTCTTTTCTAAAACATTTCTTTAAAGCTTTGTCTTTAAAGTCTGATTTCTTGTTGCGCTGAGACTGGATAACACGCTGAAGAGCTCTGCAGCCAAAGTCACTGTCAAAACTTCTTGTTCTTCTCCTCTTACCATGGATAGACATCCCCCAGACTGTACCCAGTTTGCCTCCAGCTTGATGAAAACATGAAAATACACTCTTTGATTGACTATACCCACCTGAAAAGTCATTTCTCCTGAGAGAGGGGGAGGTGATAGAGCTTGGCAGAGAAGGGAAAATGAGGGAAAACAAAGACATGCAGTTGTTGCACCCAATGGATTTACATGGTAGGAACTTTGGGATGTGTGACTCCATCATTGAACGTATTTTAAGAGTATTGGCAAGAAACTGATGACCAGACATATGATAATGTGCATTATGTGTTTAAAATGAACTGCTTTTCACTGGTAATTTTCCAATACCTTACTCTAATATGTTGTTGAAATCTTTGCCTCTCCCTCTCAGGGTCTTTGGATTTCTTCACTCAGGGCTGCAGTTCCACCAGGGGAAAAGGATGTGTCTCTAGAAAACAACTGCTCTTGGCAGGAGCTTCTGGATTATCTATGATTTGCAATTATAACTTCTTGTATAAAAGGATATTTTTGAGTTCTAAATCATTCTGAAAATCCTGCACAGGAGTTGGCTTAAGCTGCAGGTTCTGTAGCCTGGAGAAAGGCAAATAATGATGCCCATAAATTCCCTTTCTAATGTATTACTTTCTATTCTCATGCGAAGTTGCATTTCCCGTGGTGATTTGCAGAAAAGAAACATAATAGATTTGCAGGCAGAGGGAACGATGGGATTTTAGAAACTTTCTCAGAATCTAAAGAGATAACATTTATGATCTGGGTATTCCAAAGCATAGGCCACACTTATTAGAAATTAATTGTATCAGGAAGGACATTCCTTTAATTAAGAGGTCGGATTCTTCTTGTCAGACCAGCACACGCACATGAACCTTCTCTACACCCTTCCAGGAAATGAAGGGATTTCCCCCCTGCTCATTCTGTTGATCTGTAACAAGGAAACTCATTCTAAAAAGTGTTGGTGCTGTTTTATTTGTGAATCTTTATGTTTGCAGTAACTTTTCTAGAAAGCAGATGCAATTCTTTCCCCTCTCTCAATCTATTAATGCTTCCCATGGGTTTATTGTGTGGTGTTATCTGAAATCACAGGGCTGACAATCTCGTTTCCTCTCGCTTTCATAGACTTCAGGGAACAAATTGTGTCTCGTAATCCACACTTCCATCTTCTTCTTTGGGTGAATAGCAGAATATATTGGAAGCAATTATTTTGAGGTAACTTTTTATTGTCGCAGTATAGAATTTCTAGTTCTTCTTCTATTTAATTGACCTCAATTTGATATCATATAGTTGTGGTTATTTCAACACATTTTTTAAAAAGTGTTTTGCTGGAAATTTTATTCCATCTGAAACATATTTGTTCAGGGCCTTGAATCTTTCATGTGATGATTTCAATAACAGAAAAATTATCACTTTTGTACATTCCTGCAGTTCGCTCTCAAGTTGCAATTCCTATCAGATTTCTTGCAGCACATTTAGATATGATACTTGTTTCACTGCTTTGACCATTAGGCTTTTCCTTTATTCTTACCTTTCCCATTCTTTTGAATGGTCTCCTCTTCAGTAGAGTTGGGAATGAATGTGGAATAAGGAATATAAGAAAGCCATTAATGGAAATTGGTTAATATTGGCAACAGCAGTCTCTTCTTATTGTTTGAAATAAATCAATTCATAAGTCTGAATAATAAGAAGGTTAATACTATTCTGTAACATTTTAATATCCAGCTGCTTGCTGTTTCTCCTGTTTTTTGGTCACTTGTCAGATTGGAATAATAATAATACTTAAATGGCAAGAATCCTCCCATCTTCTCTTCCAAGGACTAACCTACTCTACGTGGCTACTTCCAGTGTGTTTGAAGGTTGATGAGGAGCACGGTCCCATGGATAGAGCTGTAGTGAAAGATTAAAAAAAAACATGAGAACCTTTAGTAGCACAGCCAGCAGTGTCTCCATTGTGTCAACACAGTGACTTTAGACAGCTGCGGTGTGACCTCGGACAGGTTGACGTCTGTGTAATTCAGTTTTCTCTCCATTTTCCTCTGTCTTGTCCATTTGTATTGCCCATTTAAACTCTCAGAATAAGATTTTGTGACAGACTGTGTGTATATTTATATACTGTGTGTGATAACATTGCCTTGCTTAACTACTGCAATGCCCAGGAGCTGTCCTGTTATAAATACTAATGTTTTGCTTTCTTATGTTTTTAGAATTTACAAAAATAAGTGTGAGCTGAATTTTTTTTCACCCTCAGTTCCCCCCCTTGCCCCCACCCCCGCACCCTTACAATGCAATTGTATGGACATAAGAAAAACTTAGGAGAAAATAAATAGCATTCTTGAGGGCCAAAGCAATGATGTCTAAAGCAGAGGAAGAGAAAAAAATGGCACATGGCAAACTTATAGGTGATGGCACACTCTCTTGCATCACTTTTGATGCATCTGTAGGTATGTGAAAGCCTGGGGGTCATAAAACCTCCTAGCACTCTATGTAGCATAGGTTTCTGCAGCCTTTTGGATTATTTTAATTCTCTTTCATTTCAGAATTTATTCCTATTGTCAAATGATGAAAACCTGGCTGCCTCGATACAGGTGGCAAACCTTCCCTGCAGAAGTTTGAGTCAAGCTGGAATTGTGCCGGTGCGACAGCTCAGTCTTCTGGTGGGAATCTGGGAAGAGATGGGAAAGTCACGTGATTTTGGCAGTGACAAAATCATGCTGTGAATGCCCAGAGGGGGTTGTTGTATGGAAGGGATCGTTGTTCTTCTGCTTACAATGGGCAGAAGAAATCCCAGTTGTTTTAGTTAAAAATGAAATCATGGAATCACAGAATGGTTTGGGTTGGAAAATCATCCAGTGCCACCTCCATGCCATGGGCAGGGACATCTTCCACCCCGCCCCAGGTTGCTCCAAGCCCAGTCCAACGTGGTCCTGGCCACTTCCAGGGATGGGGCGGCCACATCTTCTCTGGCCAACCTGTGCCAGGGCCCCATCACCCTCACAGGGAGGAATTTCTTCCTAATATCCAATCTAACCCTACTCTCCCTCTATTCGAGGTCATTCCCCCTTGTCCTGTCACTGCAGTTTCTGATGAAGGTCCATCTCTGGATATTTCACGCCAACGTATCTTCAAAACGCTTGTAAAGAAAAGGTTTTGAAGTCTGTCTGTGAAAACATTCGTGGAATGTTTGTCCAAAAGGAAGTTCTTGCTGAACTGATAAACATGAACCTCAGAGAGTAGTCCTTGGAAGGAATATTCCCACAAAACCATTTTGCAAAGGAAGGGGATGGGAATTGCTCAGCTTCAATTTTCACATAAAAATGGGATAAAACAACATATCTCCATTCTTACTTTGATAACCATGATGAGATAAACTGATATATTAATCATTAACTTTATAACACTGAATAAAAATGTGTTGTAGGGGTGGTCTGATTCCATCTTAGCAACCTGATGTGGCTTTGTATTAATTATGGAAACACTCCAGCCCGGTGGTTGATTGGCAAAGCAGCCAGAGGAAAGTCTCCCCTGGAGAAGTAAAACCCTAAATTTCAAAACACAGAGTTTATAAATGTTTATAAATGTCTCCTGAGTTCTGGAGCATTGGACTCTGGGTTGGGCCGTTGCACAAGACGTTTTTGTGTTTCAGTGAACACAGTGACTCTCTTATTTACACTTATTTAGAATCAGAAGTGACTTCCGTGCAGGCAGTGGGGTTGGAGCAGTGACTGGAAAACTGGCACTGTAAATGGTGACTTCTGCATCTCAAAGCAAAAATCTATGTTAAAGTCGACAGGACAGCATCTAAATCCATCCTGTTACAGAAGAGGAGACATTTTTATTTCCTTTTTAGGTGAATGGAACTTTCCAAATGGTGTGATGAAGCCAAGGATAGAACACTAATAATAGGAAATAATACAGTACAGAAGAAAATTTAAAATCCTGCAGTACATTAATTTTATCAGACAGCAGGCTACAATAGTTATAAAATAATATGCTTCGAATTTCTGACATGTTTGTTGAACCAAAACCCCATGTATGAGTAACAAAACATTCTGAGGAAAAAAAAAAAGAGCTGAACATGAGTAGAGTTGTAGTCAGCAGCAGGTCATAAAAAGCAATTACCTCAATTTAAAAATATTTTAGAGGCTATAATTATTTTATGTTAATGTAAATGCCTTTGTAGCATGTTTTGTTTGCCTTCATTTGGGGAAGTAAAAGGAAGAAGAAAGGCAGAAATATAAACAATATATATAATGCTTTCTTCTCATCCATTCAGGGCTCGAGGTGGTCAGCAACACCTCTCAAGAAGTGCTATTACTCCCTTTTTTTGAATCATCTTGCCCATTTTTCCCTCACAGCAAGATTTGAGATCTCCCATGATCACAAAGAGAGTTTCAGCTCTTTTTTATCACACAAAACTTCCTTAAATTCACCAGTGAAAGACCGTATTTCACATATTTATATCAGGCACAATGCCTTCGCAGGATCCTGAACATTCGTAACGAGGGAAATTTACAGTTCAGTCTGTTCTATTTGTCTTCCTAAATGCAATATTGTATGGCAATAGGGGGATAAATTACAATTACAAAGTACTTTTCTACAAAATGATTCGTGAACGTTGAGATTTTCTGTGCCATAAAAGGGAATTGCACAGACTTAGAAGAAAAAGTGAAATTATTTTTATTGTGCTTACAGCAAAGAGCCCTAAGGACACTTTTCCAGAGGAATAAATCTCTAAATGGCTCATAATTGAATGCTGGGGTTTCATAACTTGCCTGGGAAACCTGATCCAGTGCTGTATTACTCTGTTATTAATTTTTTTTTCCTGAATGAGGAGTAACTTCACTGAAGTGAATGGACTCCCGAGTGGTGCAAATGACCGATGAACTGACACCGTAAAGTTTGCATCTAAAAGGAAAGAGCTTATGTTAAAACCAACGTTACAGGGGCTAAGTCCGTTGTATTACAGAAAATCAGTGAATCTGGGCACGAGAAGGCAGAAGAAGGTGATTGGCAATTTCCAGCATGAATTGACACCGGATCCAAACCAACATTTCATGGCCAACCTGTGATAAAATGCCTAGAATTGTGGGTGAGGAGAGACATTTCCCATCAAATTTATCAGTGTTTTCAGTAACCTTTGAGAAAATGCATCCAAGTCAGGACATTGTGATCTGGATTTATGGGCAACTACATGGGTTGCAACAGATGCTGCTCTTTGCATCCACCTCACAGGAGGTTGTGTCCAGGTGGGGATTGGCCTCTTCCCCCCAGGGAACAAGGGACAGGATGAGGAGAAATGGCCTCAAGCTGCTCCAGAGGAGGTTCAGGTTGGACAGCAGGAGGAATTTCTGCCTGGAAAGGGTGGTCAGGCCTTGGAAGGGGCTGCCCAGGGAGGTTTGGAGTGTCCAGCCCTGGAGGTGTCCAAGGCAGGACTGGCCGTGGCACTCAGGAGTGCTCTGGGCTGGGGGACAAGGTGGAGATTAATCAAAGGTTGGACTTGATGACCTTGGAGGTCTTTTCCTACCTAAGTGATGCTCTGTTTCTCTGATTCTGGGTTGGATGGCTGCATTCAGGTGGTCATAGTTGATTAATGGTTTGTACTTTAATTAAAGGTTAGCGAAAAATGGAGCACCACAGGAGTCTGAGCTGGGAGTTGTCCAAGTCAGCATTTTTATCCATGACCTGGAAGAGGCAATGGAATGCACTCTCACCCTATCTGCTCATCAGAAACACAGTAGGATGGTTTGCTGTCGTGCAGTGTTGCCCCAAGCTGATGTTCCTGTGCTGTGGGAGATCTTGCAGAGAGCACAGTCACTCGTCCAACACAGAAATTTGCTGGATCAAAGCATTACAGAATCCCAGAGTCACTGAGGTTGGAAAAGCTCTCCCAGTCCATGGGGTCCACCCTGTGCCCCATGCCCACTTTGTCCCCCAGCCCAGAGCACTGAGTGCCATGGCCAGTCCTGCCTTGGGCACCTCCAGGGCTGGGCACTCCAAACCTCCCTGGGCAGCCCCTGCCAAGGCCTGGCCACCCTTTCCAGGCAGAAATTCCTCCTGATGTCCAAACTGAGCCTCCCCTGACAGAGCCTGAGGCCATTCCCTCTCCTCCTGTCCCTGTTCCCAGTGAGAAGATCCCAACCCTCCCCTGAATCCATCAAGGAGTTGCAGAGCCAGAAGGTCCCCCCCTGAGCCTCCTTTTCTCCAGGCTGAGTGCCCCCAGCTCCCTCAGCAGCTCCTTGTATGACTGACCCTCCAGATCCTTCAGCATGGGCCCCCACCATAAATTCTCAGCTAAAGGGAGTGTGTAGATTTTCACTCCAAGCAGGTGAAAAGCACAAGGAGCCCGAGGAGAAATCTGCTTCCTACATCAGACTCCTAGAAATCGGGTTCTGGTGTCTAACACATATTGACTAATGCCAAATAGCATATGGTGCTACTTAGAGTTGCAAACGGAATTCAATGGGAAAGAGCTGAGAGAACCTTTAGAGTCATCACAAGCCGCCTGACCTTCTAATAAAAGGTTGCTGTTGATGTCTTAAGACTTTCTGTATTTGTATATATTTGCATATATGTATATATTTTTGTATATATGTAAATTCTATGTAGCTGTATAGCTTCTCATAGTTGAAGTAGCAACCAGCAGTTTCTACCCCTGTACTGCATTTCTGAAGGTCTGAGCTAAGAATAAGATAGTGACTAGAACATTTTACTCAGGCCTCAGGTACCAGGACTAGAATAACGATACATATTGTAGTCAAAACAAGATAGAAGACCCATGAAGTTTGGAAAACCTTCAACCAGGGGAATGTGACGTGAAGAAGACGATGGTGAAGAAGTAAGGGGGTCCTGAGACCCCCGACTCAATTCTAGGCAGGCATGCCGAGGGGCAGACCTGAGGGAGGTTCTAAGGGTGGCACCAAGGTGGGACGAGGGTGGATGGTCCCTGGGTTGGATGTAATCTTTAGTTATGCCAATGAAGTAGAGTTATAAAAACAGGAATCCCCTCTATGCTGCGCACGCGCCATGACACTTTTCAGTAAAGATCTCCTCTCTGCTTTACCTCAATTAAACTACCTTGAAAGTTTTTGTCCACATTTTAGGCAACACTGTGTGTTTTGCAGCTTGTCACCCGTCCAGCTTTTTTATCATTCACAATACCTTATTTACAAAAGTTTCAGACAATAAATGTGTTGCAGAATGACAAGGACTTCACACATAATGTGCTGCTGAAGCATCTCAGAAATACCAATTTTTCCTCCTCAACTCCCCTTCAGCCAGAATAATTGCAGTGATTAAAACATACGTGGGCCATGCTAGGACCTAGACCTTTTTAAAGGTCTAGATTGTATTATTCTGAAACAGCATCTTGATCTGACACAGAAAGCCAGATTTTCCCTTAATAACTGCATCAGCTTCACAGCAGCTCTGCTTTAATTAAATCTTCACAATTAGACAGGCTTGTTATTGTATGTCATTAGTCTTCCTAATACCATTTTACCTATTATCACCTCATTTTCAAGCACGCATCTGTTGCAAGGAAGCTGCTTTTCCACCTCACTTCATTGCTTACTGATTTACACCTAAAAGGCTTTAGGCAGTTATGTTAACAGTTACGAATTGTCTCAGTGAAAGTCTAAGGAATGAATAAAAACCTGTGCCGGTGCAGTGAGCTGAATATAAACAGATCCTGAAATTCAGGAAGTTTTTTTCCTTACGGGTCTTGCATTGCTGCTTGGCTTGATTCCTTCAGGAATGTCCCTTCCAGGAGATATCTTAGGACAAACTTTTGACTCTGTTTGCTTTCTGAGCACAGGGGATGCAGTGAAATTGTTCCATTTGTTATCTAGAATGGTAGCTGAGCATCAGTCTTTTACATATCTGAAAACTCAGTTATTTAGTAACAATATATATTAAAAAAAAAAAAAAAAAAAGAGGGCACTTTTATCATCCAAAGTGTTCCATAACCCTTCGTTTGTCCTCATGTCTGCTAATCAGCTTGTGCACACCTCTAAGATGTTGGTGATATGAAAACTGACTGTTATTGTGAGCCAGACTCCATATCCTTTGGGTTTTATGATCTTCCAGTAAAGCTCATGGCGAAGTTACAATGCCAGCTATAGAATCAGGGAATGGTTTGTTTTGGAAGGGACCTTCAAAGAACATCCATTTCCAACCCCCCTGCCATGGGCAGGGACAACTTCCACCAGCCCAGGTTGCTCCAGTCCCCGTCCAACATGGCCTTGGACACTTCCAGGGATGGGGAAGCCACAGAAAATGTTTTCCTTATGTCCAATCTTAGTCTACCCTCTTTCAGCTTAAAACTTTCATACCCTGTCCTATCACTACATGCCCCTTTTAAAAGTCCCTCTCCAGCTCTCCTGGAGCCCCTTTAGGCACTGGAAGGGGCTGGAGGGTCTCCCCAGAAGCTTTTCTTCTTGAGGCTGAACACCTGCAGCTCTCTCAGCCTGTTTTCATAAAAATCCAACTGCGTGAAGCCTGATAGAACACACAGCTAATACACCTATGACATCAATCATGTTAAAAAAAAAATCAAGGAAAAGATATACAATTTTTGGTTTCTGGTACAGCTTTATCAGGTTTTACCCACCTCCTCCTCAGGTTTTATGTACAGGTAAAGAACTGTGACTTCACTCCTTAAGAATGTCCTCATTTTTTAATAGCTGAAATTTAAATTCAAGAGGATTTGGCTGCTGTGGTAACAATTAGAGCCTCGGTCATAGCAGAATGGCTTCCAGCTGATACAAAAAAAAAAGCTGATAATTCTTCAAAGGCAAGATTTGGGTCTGTCTCACATGTCTTTCTTGGCTTTCTTCCTCTTTCAAATTTGAAACGTGGGACTAAAAATACAATTTTCCCTCTCTTTCTGGGCAATGTAGTGAGAAGGAATATGGAAATGATTAACAGAATAAATAAACCCCTTAAAAATAAACAAAACAAACCACATTGCAACTGAGAAAATTCCACAGGGGAGAATTGAGAAAACTGGAGGGAATCTGGAGAAGCTCCATAATGTTTTAAAACTCCATAATGTTTTAAAACTTCATAAAATACAGAAAAGGAAAGGAAACATTTTTAGTGTTAGTTGCAGGCATTGCATGAGTTGCCATTCATTTCCCAGCAGTAGTAAGCAACACGCTGCATTCCAGTAATCAGGTTGTCAAAATGACCTTTTTCAATGTCACATGTCTCAGAATTTCATGTCACACTAAGACAACATGACAGGACAGAGCCAAGCTTTCCCAGTGCTTCCCTTTCACCTTCTCCAAAGTGCTTGCATCCTAAAGAAGGAGATGGGGGGTGTGGGATATTCATTGCCTGATGATTCAGTGACCACCCTAAAGGGAAAGGTCACACAGCAAAACAACTTGTGCATTACAATTCCTTTTTTTTTAAAAAAAAAAAAAAAGAAAGCAAAACTAGAAAATTGAATTAAACTGGCAAACCAGCCGTGGCTCTTTAACGTTAGGTGACAAGCACAAACTTGAAATGTCAGAGCTGGTTTGGGGTGTCACTCAGATGCTTTATACAGTTATCACTGCACATTTAACAAATGCAAACTAAATGTAAATGCCCCGTTCCAGCTCCAGTTTGCAGCTGGTGGAGAACTCACAAGGAGATGGACTGGACAAAGAACACATTCCTTTTCACAGACACACAGTATGGCCTGATCATAAACTGTGGAAACTTGGTCCAGTGAAAGGTGTCCCTGTCCACAGCAGTGGGGTTGAAATTAGATGACTTTTAAGTTCCCTTCCAATCCAAATCTTTCTGTGATTCTTTGAAATCAGCTTCCGTATGTGCCGCTGTTGGCACAGAATAGAACCACAGATAAGAGGTTACAAGAATTTCCACTAATGACATCTCAGATGTTTTTTTGGTTCTGTTTGAAACAGTAGTACTGCAACCATGACATGATGAAGAGCTTTGATTTGGTCCTTGATTTTTTATGTTATTCATCCCAATGTAAATGGGCAGCATAACACAGTTAACATTAATGAAGTTATAACAGATTTTTCCTGTTCTAAAAGTAACAGGAATATGGTCATTTTAACCCATGCTTGCTATATCATTATATCACTATTACCAGTTCTTTAGATAATGTAGTTCATAATTCATTCACAGATGCATTTTACATTTGTGTTGTGAAATATCTGGATACAAACAGATACAGCAGAGATAACATGCTTGATATCATTTGCTGCTGTTTTCCAAACTTGTCTTATTAAATTCATTTTTCTCACTGAGAAGAAAATTCATCCCAGTCCATGTAAAGAACAAAGTGAAACTTAAAGATTGGCTTTCAGAGTAAACAAGAACTACCTGTTCTTGTTACTGGTATTTCCATCAGTGTCTATATCACAGAAGAGTTTGCTCAGGAAGGGAACTGAAAGTCCATCCAGTGCCACCCCCTGCCATGGGCAGGGACACCTTCCACCAGTCCGGGTTGCTCCAAGCTCCATCCAGCCTGGCCTTGGACACTTCCAGGGATCCAGGGGCAGCCACAGCTTCTCTGGTCAACCTGTGCCAGGGCCTGCCCACCCTCCCAGCCCAGAATTGCATCCAAATATCCCATCTATCCCTGCCCTCTGGCAGTTTGAAGCCATTCTCCCTAGTCCTGTCACTCTATCCCTTGGAAATAGTCTCTCTACATCTTTCTTGTGGTTCCTTCAGGCACTGGAAGGCCACACTGAGGTCCCCTCAAAGTTTCTCTTCTCCAGGCTGAACAATCCCAGCTCTCCCAGCCTTTCCTCCCAGCAGAGCTGCTCCATCCTCTGCCCATCCTGGTGCCTCCTCTGGGCTCTCCAGCAGCTCCATGGCCTTCCTGTGCTGGGCCCCAGGGCTGGAGGCAGCTCTGCAGGTGGGGTCTCACCTTGGGGGGGTGCAGAAGGACAAAGTCACCTCCTGGGCTCTCTCTGTCCCAGGCCCACCAGCTTTTCAACCTGCTGCATTCGACAAGTACAACTCACTCCAGGAATGCTCTACATCCTGCCAAGTTTTAAGGAAGTGTTTGCAGGGTGGGAGCAATTCCGTGTTCCTGCTGAGAGGAGGAATTTACCGTGGGTTCCACTCGGGTTCCACTCTCATCAGGTTCACCAGAATCCGAATGGGACACGGGTGCTGTGCATAACTCAGTGGTGGGAAAGGCTTCAGTCAGTTCTGGTGCTCTGATACATACCAGAAAAGTCAGCCTAAATGAAAAAACTGGTTTCATCTGTTTTGCTGCTCAAATTGTCACCTCTGGGACTGGGCATATCTTCTACTTCATGGACAACATACCGTTCTTTTCCTCCACTAAACCCAGAAGGTCCAGATTCTCCAATAATTTAGGTTACCAGCAGGAATTTCTTATTGAAAATATTTTTTCTGGAAGGGTTCAAGTCCATTTTTCTTAAAAACCTTATAGGCTTATGGAGTTGTAGGAACCTTTTCGTCATACAGAGCATTATGTTCTCTGCGGGCACAGACACAGCAGAATTTCATTCCTGTGGGTCTGAATAAAATCAAGGAGTCTCCTCCCAACTTTGTGTCATACAATGAGGCAGGGGCAGCTGCTCCTCACTATCCAGAGGCCTGGAAGTAAAGGGGGAACCCAGAGAGGAGGAAATAACCAGGGTGGCACCTGCTTGTTAAGCAGAATGTCAGAGGAGCTGGACGTGGTCCTGTCTGAAACAACTGGGGGGATAAAGCAACAAAATAAATAAAATAAAGCTGGCATATAATTTATCTTGCATCTGATTCTACCTGGTTTGTGTTTTGATTGTTTGGAGAACCCTCTGATGACGTATGTCTTGATTAAACCTTGTAGAAGTCAGGCTCATAAGCTCTTAATGCTGCACGAGAAAATTGGAGCCCACCAGTTGTGAAGATTAATAGAGTATAGAATTAGAAAAAAAGCATAGAATTATGTTCAGTATTGGCTCAATATATTAGTTCCATACAGCATTGGATTACGTTCAAAATACTATCTGGGCATCTATTTTATTATTATTTTTATTTAAAAGATAAACCAAGTACGCCTTTTTTTTTGAGGAGAGAGGAAGAAAGCATTCTATGATGATTGAGCTACAGCCACAGCTGGAAGTGAAAAGGGTCAAAACATTCCAAGAATCTATCCTAAGTGTAAAGTTATGGCACTTTCATGGAACCACTGAGTGATTTGGGCTGGAAGAGACCTTAGAAAGTCCTCTAGTCCAAGTCCCATCTTCTTTTCTCTATTTTTTTGCCTGATGTTGTCATTCCCTGTTCCCTGTACCTGCTATCACTTCCCATACAGCATTTTGGGATATTTCCAAATGCTTAAACATTGCCAGAGCATAAGCATGGAAATGTTTTTAAATCATAACAACTGGCTTCCAGCTGGTTTGCAAGGAGGGGTGCCTTCCTACATGTTTATCGTTATTCATCCTGTAATTATAGCAAAATGACTCCAGGAGCTTTTAAAAACACCAAAAAGAACCTTTTGCATGGGTAGCAAATAATTTGCAGGCTTTAAAGGGAGTAGGTTTAGTGATCTTGATTGGAATTTGAACTGTGGTGTGGTAGTTTAGAATTAAAATCTCAGAGATGTAGTGAATTTGGATAGTTTTATATGTTAAGTAATTTGCCTTGTTTGAACTAGGCTTGACTAGATATAGCTTTTAAAGCAAGTACTTTGCTTTTCTGCAGTTTACCTTTAGCATCTGCATTTCATTATGGATTGCACTTTATTTTGCAATCAATGGTGCACTCTGGAGAAACAGAGAAACCATCACGTTTATAAAAAAATTGGCACCGAATTGAAATTATTCAGCAGTGGCTCAGCAAGAAGTCACAGAAAGGCTGGACCTGCTTTCAAAAATTTGATTTCAGGAATAGATGTTCTGAGATCCTGAAGGCAGATCCCAGCGGGCTGATTGATCTCAGCCCATTGGATGTCACAGCCTGAGCTGCAGATGAGAAAAGACTGCTGGTTGTGATTGCCAGGAAGGGCTTCCTGAGGGGATTTTTATTTTTGCCTTTCTGTGTTTGCAGCAGTGGACAGAAAAGCTAATATAATATAATGGTTTGAGTGTCCTTTGGTGTGATCTCTCTGGTTTGTTTTGAAATATCATGCCTGTCAGGACCATCAAGAAACTATTCCAGGAATTTTTTATCACCCCCTTTGCAGATGGCCATGCCCAGAATATGGGTATCTGACAGGGCAGGTTGCAGAAACACCATTTCAAAATAAGTATTTACATTAGTGCCTGTAATGAGTTCAGACATTCAACCAAAGCCTCTTCCTGGGCATTCCCACCCGGTCCTCAGAGCAGGTGCTGAATTTGCCATCCCCACGAATTCAGTGGAAACTTGCCCTTGAAAGAGGAGCAAACCAAGCCCCAAATTTGACCACCCCAATAGCTGTGGCAGCCAGAAGATGGACTGGAAAGGTATTTGCAACCCCCTGTGCAGAATATACCTGTGCTCTTATAAGAACCAGTTGCAGATGCAGCCAGACCAGTGCCTGGCAAGAAGGAGCTGACTTTCCCTCCCAGTTCAGATTCTCTGTGCTCATCTGAGTCTCAGCTGCCTCAGGGCTTGGATGTTCTGTTTTGCTGGAGCACCATTTGGGATCTCAAACGGCTGATGGGGGCTGAGCTTCCTGCTTGCGTGGTGGGAAAACACAGTGCTGCTTTTTCCAGGTTTTGTGCTGGTTCCACTCTGTTTCTGGATGGTTTATCACGTGTCACAGCTAAATCATAAATTTCTTCATGATTTGAGGGCTTCCTTTTCTCTCCCATCGATGCCAGCTCAGCTGGGATTCACTGGAATGTGCAGAGGTCCGGAATACAACGAGGTGCAAACTGCTGGAAGGATGTTACCAGTCAGCACTCCCTCAGCTCCCCTTTTTGCTTGAACACTCAGAGTCATCATAGAATGGTTTTAGTTCGAAGGGACCTTATAGATCACCCAGTGCCACCCCCTGCCATGGGCAGGGACACCTTCCACCAGTCCGGGTTGCTCCAAGCCCCTTCCAACCTGGCCTTGGACACTTCCAGGGATCCAGGGGCAGCCACAGCTTCTCTGGGCACCCTGTGCCAGGGCCTGCCCACCCTCCCAGCCAGGAATTCCTTCCCGACATCCCATCTAACCCTACTGTCTGTCAGTTTGAAGCCATTCCCGTTTGTCCTGTCACTCCATCCCTTGGAAATAGTCTCTCTCCATCTTTCTTGTCAGTCCTTCAGGTCCTGGAAGGCCACAATGAGGTCCCCTCAAAGCTTCTCTTCTCCAAGGTGAACAATCCCAGCTCTCTCATCCTCAACAATAGAATGCTACATTCGCATTGCAATTTATAAAACTCGGATTTTTCCCTGACAAATTTCTGGGTTTGGACAAAGGGGAGCTCAAAACAGAAGGTGAGCTCAGACAGCACCTTACAGTGTGTCTGGGATTCCTACAGTGAGAGTCTGCGGAGTGTAAAACTTGGGATAGAAATAGGAATTAAAATAAACATATTGGTGTGTGCATTATGAATCCCTAAAATCACTGTTTGGACAATAATAGCCTCACCATGCTCACAGAAATCTGTGTGGATCTAGTTTTCTTTTATCCACAAGTGTTAGGCGGTTACTACCAGATCAAAAGATCTTTTTTTTTTCTTATGAATGTTACAATTTCAGTCACGAAAATAACCTTTTTTTTTTTTTGGTACCACGTAAGCAAAGATCCATGAAATACATATGTACCTTTCCATTTCCCTGTAATAAAAGCTCTTCCCAAATAACAGCGGCGTGGGGAGCAGCGACGCGCTGCTCTCTGCTGCGTCGATGGGAGCGATGGTATCCCGCAATTCCTCAGCGGCCGAGGCTTCGCTTCAACCTTTTGTAGGGGAGTTTTATGCTCCGAGTTTTAGGATGACAACAAGACTGCCAGACTCGCAGGAAAAGGAGCTCAAAGCACTCACTCCTTTGTGCGCCGCCGTAGCTCGGAGGGAGCTTTAGGCATGGCAGTAAAGCAAGCAAAATGGAATAAAATGGAACTGCGCTGCTCTAAAGATGAGGGACCTGAATCAGAAGGAGGGGCTAGTGGTGGAAGGAAGGGGCAAGTGAACTCAGAGGGTCCTGAGACAGGTGTTGGTGCAACAGGAGAGGAGGCAGGAACAGGGTTGGTTGGTGCCCTGGGAGTGTTTCCCCCCGACATGCAGATTGACAGCATCCAGAAACCGGTTTTTAGCAAATTAGTTATGAATGGCCACTGTTTGGCTTTCAAGGGAACCCAAAATATATGAGCATTATGGGTTTGGTCCCAAAGACCCTAAGCTGTAAATATACTTTACTAATATTTTTGCTCAGGAAGCATCGTTGGATATAGCAATTCCAATTTTCCATGACATCAAACCAAAGGGTTGCAATCAAATTCATGCTTTGTCACTTTAGTATTGTAATTCCATAAGTGACATGAAAACAGTTTTCACTCATTATAACATAACTTGAACCAAAAGTAATCAAATACTTTTCAGTATACAATGTGGAAAAAAAACCTGGTGATGAAATTACACTGTAAAATTTGATTACTGAGATTGTCATTTGCTTCCAAAGGTACTTGGACTCTTATTTTGGCTTATTGGTCTTTTAGAGAGGAAAAAAATCAAACTGAAAATAACATACATTTCTTCCAATCCTGATTTTTATAAGTGTTTTGGCTAAGGAAAAGAGAGTTCAGAGTCAAAGAAAAAAAAGTTTATTTACTCCTTACTTTCTGTACATGCATATGTATGGGAATTTGTACTTAAACAGCTGAAAGGCAGCACTGTACTTCATGTGCCCTTCCGTTTTCTCAAGCTTTTAGACTTGCAGCAATCCGCGAGAGGCAACGTGATGTCATTATAATCACGGAACAATTTTCTTCCTACCGCAAAGAAACACATTGTTCCCCCTCGATTCGAGAAAATTGGAGCTTTCAGTGTTGCAAATAAAATAAAATACATTTAAGCTGCTATTTATCCTTAATTACTACAGGTCTGAGAGAAGCAGGAGATGTTGCATTTCAAAAGCGAATGCTTTTCCTTAGTCTTTGCTCTGTTAAAAACTGTGGGTTTGGTGCTGTCGCTCCCCACCATCCACACAGGGGTTGGGTTTGTTTGTGTGCGAGTGGGTGGGGGTTTTTTGTGGTGGTTTGGGCAGTGCCAGCCCTGCAGGTTGGGCTCTATCAGGTGACAGGATTCACTGGTCCCTAGGTATTGCGAGGGAAACTCGTGGACACCCCTATACGACTGATGCAACCAAGTAATGCCGTATATTGTTGTGAAAATATCCCTTAACTAACCCAGATAGCTCACACACTGCACACACACTGCAAACCACCCCGTGACTGGTTAATGCGAATAACACACAACTCTATTGGTGTAAAATAAAGTCCTCGTGATCTCTCTCTGTGGCCCTTGTTTTTCAATCTTCTGCTGCAGCTTCTCTAAGTTTACATTCTTCTCCCTGTTGATCTCAACGGACACTTCTTAAAAATAGCTTTTCACTGCAGTCTTAAAGGCCTCACAGCACAATTGCATCCAGAGCTCTGAGGTCGCTCACATGTCCATTTTCTGCAAGAAATTTCCCAACACCTAAGTGTCTCTGAGTCAGGTCATCTTTGTACCTGAAGTCCCAAAGCAACTCCCTGGAGTGACACGCAAGTGTGTAGTCAGCATTCCTAGCTGGCGCTGAGGTGGGAAAGGGTGAGGTGGGTAAATCACAAGGAAGATAAGAGAAAAAGATCATGCTGAGAAGAGGAGACAGTTGTTTCCTAATTGAGCTGGGGAGGAAACGAAATGGCCTGTGGTAAAGTCCCCATGGTCCACCCTGCCTTCATGTGGAGGACGCTGTGGCACCTGGTAAGTTGTCAGCCCAGTGAGAGGACAGAAGAGCAATCCCAGCTGTCTTACGTTGCAGGTGGTTAAAAAACACCACCATCCTTTGCAACGGTAGCACCGGTGCTCGGTAAGGGATTTACACACGTGCTGGAACTTTCTGCCCCAGAAGGTCCTTTCCGTCCTCAAAACAGGATGGTGTTTGCACTCTGTGTGCTCGGTCCGTGCGGTGTGAGGGGCTGCATCTCACCTTCTCGTGGGGTGGGTGGATGTTGGGAGGAAATATGAGAGCTGAGCGGTCAACCTGGTGGTGTTTTGACTCCAAATGACTCATCCTGAGGTTTGCTGATGGCTGTTTGAACTGGAAGTCCATGTGAGGGTGAGCCAGCTGAGACTGAGGCACCCTGCACTCCATAGTCTCTGATGCTGTCCTTGCTAGAGTAGGTACCTTCATCCAGTGGGGACATGTGGGATGCTGTCTCCATCACTTGGCAAAGCACAGATTTATCATGTCCCGTGTGTGATATTTTATGTATTTACGTATTTATATTATATTGCACTCCTTGGGCTCAGACTTATTGTTGGCTGCCTGCTCTGGAAATCATTGGTCTGCCTCCCGGATGAGTTGAGCTGCCTTGATTAGAAACTGCACCTCCAAGGAAAGGTTTGATTTCTTTTCTAGATGGTTCTCAAGGAGTTGTCCAAGATTTTTAGGTGGATGACTGATCTAGAACCTACTGATTTGACTTGCTGTTCTAACTTGATCTTAGAAGAGCTTGGAGATCTGTGTGTAGCCTCATCCTTATTAGATCAGTGTAATTATTAATTCTCTGTGAACCTGATTAGGTTAAAGTAGGTCTAGATTACATGTTAGGAAGAAAATCTTTACTGTCAGGATGGTGAAGCCCTGGCACAGGTTGGCCAGAGAAACTGTGGCTACCCCTGGATCCCTGGAAGTGTCCAAGGCCAGGTTGGATGGGGCTTGCAGCAGCCTGGGCTGGTGGAAGGTGTCCCTGCCCATGGCAGGGGGGTGGAATGAGATGGTCTTTAAGGTCCCTTCCAAGTCAAACCATTCTATGATTTTATGATAACTTGTTTTCTAGCTGACAGACAATGTGCATGAAAGCAGACTGTCTGAGAAGTTAATTCCAAGGAAAAGGAAAAAAAGCTTATTGTCTGCAAAAATGAAAACCTATTTACAGTAAAAGACTGGCAGTTCTGAGCTTACTTTGAAAACTGAACGGGGTGCAGAAATAGGACCTCGGTGGAAATAGCTTTCAATCTTTAGTCTGAGAGCGGCCGTATTAATTAAATCCGTAATCTGCTTTGTCAAAACCAAAAAGAATCATGCTGCATCTTAGCAGGGCCAACGGAGTGACTAGTTTTACATGAAGTGTGAAATTAGGTTTGGTGTGTCTGAATTTTACCGCGGGGGAAAATGTGCTGCAACTGCAAGTTAGTGGGGCACAGGTCGTCTGGTGTGTGTTCCAAACGACACAGGGCTGCTGTTCGGGCAATGTAACTCAACATTGTGAGAAAATCTTTCTCCTTATAGAATTTAGAATAACAAAAAAAAAACACGAGTCCGTGAGACAAAGAAATATGGCAAGTAGGGAAATTTTACTTACAACACGTGTCGGGTACTTAGGGCCACGCAGGTCCAAAAGCACACTTCTGAGTTCAAATTTCCCTCTTTTAAGGTCTCAAAAATCCCTCCTCATATACGTAACAGAAGAGGCGTTTCCCGCTCCCTGGTTGGCTGAGGGGCGGGGCCCTGAGCAACATGGCAGCCCCCATGGCTGGCCACGTGGCCCATGGGGTCTTTTTGCCCATATTCATGTGCCACATGGTTCCCTGGTGTCATCTCCTATCAAGACCTGACACCTTACAGCTCCATGACACACCTTTATAGGTTAGTAAAAAACTCCCTAAAGTCTTTACCCTTGGATTAGTGACCCTTGCACAATTTATTTTGCTTGTCATAAAAACCGTATCTTTATTTCTCATAACATGATTGTGTTTTTGTTCTTGCCAAGAGATACTAAGTTTGCCAAACGTACAAGGATCTGTCCTCAAATAAAATAAATACCTCGGCCCATCAAAAACGTTAGTGCTGTAGGGATGCTGAATTCAGATTTATGATAAGCAGCTGAAAGCAAAGATTGCAAGAACTTTGAATCTCTTGGACCACATAATGTGATATTATTTTGTTTAAACTCAGAAAGCAAAATATGCCCTTGTGATTCCAAAGCACTGATTTATTTGCATTGCATTGCATTCAAATTCCGTAAAATTCCTGTGGAATCTGAGGGTCATTTGCTCTTTCCCAGTTTGCAGGAAGTTTTGTGTAGTTGAGGAAATGGTTTGCAAAAGAGCCTGTCATGAGATTTACTTCAGTTTTTCACAGTTTCTTGAATTTTTCTGTTCTACTGAAAAGAATATAATGTTTACAAGGAAACTGTACAGAATTCCCTGTTTATATCGGGCTCATGTTTTAATTCCTTAGAACAGGTAAGAAGGCATGACAGACACAACCAGCCAAGCCACAGAAACCTTCCGTAACTAAATTTCCAATCTTAAAAAAGATCCGTGGTATAACAAAATTTCCAATTAAAACAGACAAAAAGTGCTTTGATTTGTATTTGAATGAATCTTTGAAAAAAATTCTCTTTTGTAATTACAAGCTCAAAACTGCTCAAAATAACTAAATGAAATTTTCT